>JANSVK010000116.1:0-113962 GCA_030068005.1 Cladophialophora exuberans
GTATACTCTGCCCCGTCAAATACCCCGTCCTACAAAGCATAGTAACGACATTCGCACACTCCTGCGGCGTGCCGAGCCTCCCCACGGGTATATTCCTCACATCGCCGGGCGTGCCCTCGAGAAACTTGGCGTCGGGGATCATGCCGGTGTCGCCAATCATCGCGGGCGCGACGTCGTTGACCGTGATGCCGTCCTTCGCGAGCTTCAGCGACAGATTGCGCATCATGCCTGTCAGCCCGGCCTTGGAGGCCGCGTAGTGGCAGCCATTGATCCCGCCGCCGTAACCGGCAATGCTGGACATGAAGATGATGCGACCCCAGCCGGTCGAGGCCATGTGCGGAACGGCGAGTTTTGCTAACACGAAAGGGGCGCGAAGGTTGATGGAGATAGTGTAGTCGAATTCGTCGTAGGGGATGTCGACGATCTGCGGGATGCGTTTCCCGTGGCCGGCGTTGGCGATGAGTATGTCAGGGCCGTGGCCATGTTCCGACTCCATCTCTTTGAAGAGCCGCTCCATGTCTTCTGTCGAACCCATGTCGACTTGGTGCGAGGAGATTTTCTGGGAGGCTGAGGAGGAGGACGAGGATTGCAGCTCGGATATCAGGGTGTCGACGTTGGCTTTGTTTTTCGAGTAGGTTAGGGCTAGATGACACCCTTGTTTGTATAGGTCTCGAGCGCAGCCAGCTCCGATCCTGCCAGCACGGAGTCAGTCAGTGGTATTCAAAGCTTTGAGGTCACGCACCCTCCCGACGCGCCTGTGATCAGGGCTAATCTGCCTTTCAGCTCGTTGTCGACCGACATGGTGGGTGTATGTCGTTGGGGTAGTGATGTGTCTGAACTATGAGTCTGTGAAGCAAGCTGGAACAGTCGTTGTCTTGTATTCATTCCTGGCCTCCGAGTTGAAGCTGTTGTCGCTCTTGTCAGTCCAATGCAGGGCCGCGGTGACTGCGCCGGGACAAGCATCAACTCAAAGTTGGTGCGGGGGAACTTCAACTTGGGCCGGCATCGGCTTCTGCCCTCAATCGCCGACACTTGCACCCACTGACACTCGCCTCTGCCACTGACACCGGCCGGAACAGCGTAGGGCAATAAACTCCAACAGGACTATCTTGTAGCTCAGAAGAACAGATTCCCATTCCAGTCCGTCGGCCAATTCATTCCGTTATTGCTTGTCGGCTGCCACTGCATATTTTGCCCCTGGGCCATAAAGGGTGAAGACGCATCAAACGCCGCCATGGGAGCCAGAATGTTCATTCCATTACCGGCCATTTGATCGCCGGATACATAATCTCCCACAGCCTCGAGATCGAGCCACGAGAAGTCGTTGGCAGGACTGAATTGCATGTAGCCATGCGCATCCACGCGGACACTGCCACTTGACGACAATGGGCCATCGGATGTGGCAGGTGACTGGACTGGATGGGATTTCTGGGTCGGTGGCTTATGTGGTTTCATCCACAACAATTCCAGTAATTTGGCATAACGCGACCCGGGGTCTTGAGCAGAGACAGATGCCCTCTTAAGGACTTCCATCGTCTGAAAAACCAGTTGTCGAACCTGCCGTTCTTCCATATCTGCCATGACGCCGAATGATCGAGCTTTGTACAGAAACACGGCCGAGTAGATGCAGTACAAGTAATATCTTAGCGGCATGTATCTCAGATATTTGCTTGGATCGATCTGTGTGCTGAGCAATGTGAGATATGCTTTCGCAGCACCCACACTTGCCCAGATGAATCGAGCGTCTGGCATGGCACCAACATTCCCAAAAACACTCCGCAAATGATCTCGTAGAGAATAGCCTTCGGTCTTGGGTTTGCTTGCGATTGCCTGGGCGATACCGGCTTGAAAAGCAAAAGCGTTGGTGTAGAGGCACAGATATTCGTACGACAGCTGAAGGGTGACCTTGATATAGGGCGAGCATTCCAACTTGCCCCAGGTCGTGTTCCATCTGGCAATAGCAGTGCGAAAATCGTCGACATATTTGACATAGTCACCCATCAGCATCATTTGTCCACTCGTGCGCATACCCGAATACAAGACATCGTGAACATTGGAATAGAGCTGCGTAAGCTCCAGGATAGCCTGCATGATTTTGGCATAGTCTTCCTCGTCTGGTCCGAGGGGTTGCAGCGAAGGGAAGTCGCGAGGCGAGAGGCCAGTCATTGGTCCAGGCCCTCTCGACCAAAATGCTTTCCCAATCCTGACCGATATCAGGCGATCAGAGACGTAGCAATGTGCCCATGCAAGACGTTTGCGCCCGTCAATCCTAGCTTCCTCGGCAGACTCTTGCCGAAAAGAAGTACGGTCGAGACCTAGAAAGTAGCCAGTGCGCAGAGCCATGCCAACATGCATCCACGCCGATCGGTCTTCTTCGCCTCGCCCGACCGCCTCGATACGATTCCGTAAACCCTGTGGTTCCCATTCCGCAAGCAATAACAGGGCCTCGACGGCCTCCACCTCGCAATCATGACCGGCCGCAATTCCAGATATCAGGTCGTGCATGTACCGCGAGCAGCAAGTGTGAATGTCGGGTTGTTCTATCAGGTCTTTGGAGGAAATGGTAATGACGGCGGTGAGGAGGTGCTTGTCGGTCACGGCGAACAGATCAAGGTTGGAAGGGTCAAAGTATTTGCGAGGTACCAAGGGAAGATACGGATGGTAGTGTTCAGCAAAGCGCCTGACCAGCATCTGTACAATTTCGGCCGTGAGATAACCTTCGCGCACCAGACGGTAGGTCGATATGCCAGCATGAATGCCATTGATGGATCCTCTGGGTTCTTGGCTCATACCATCCTCGACATGCTGCCTGGTCAAATCACTAGAGTGGTTCAATCCTCCTCCTGTAGCTTTGAGGTGGTCTGCCTCACGTGTAGCGACATCCTTCAACAATTGCCAGGCGTCAGAAGGATTCCTGGGTATGGTATTTCCGATGGTGCTATCTGTGGTAGACGCCGAGTCATCATCCTCAGCCGGGTGTGCACTCCCAGGTAGACCTCCGTTGCTACTCTGGCGCGATGGGTTTGCGGGGAGGGATTCTTGCAGCGGCGAGGGTTGTAGGAATAGTGGAGGGCGTGGACGAGATTCGGTCGTCGGGGAGCTAATGGAGACGATCTCAGGATGAGGTGTCAAGGTTGGAGGATTGGACAAGGTGGAAATGCTGTTGGTGGAAAGAGCTTTCTTTCTCACCCTGCTTCCACCGCGGTTGGAGGTGCCCAGGATGCATTCTCGATTTTCCTTTCTGCAGCGAGCGCACGGGGGTAGGCCGCCTGATGCTTCTCTATGGCCATGGTCAATGGAGATATAGAGTAGGGCTGGGTTGAGCGTTGTATGTTTTGCCGATGGCGGCTATTGCAATTTGTGACAGGTTTGCAGATAGCCGGCATACGACAAGCATGGGTAGCATGGCACGCATGGGTAATTCAAAGCTCAGGTCCCACAGCCATCAAAGTACAGATACGAAAGGCGCTTACAGTTCACATCTTGACTTTCGAGCGCGACAAAAAGTACACGCTCTGGAGACACGTTTCATGGGTGTTTGGGGGCTCTGGCTTTGATTGTCTGCCATTTTTTTTCGGATGGACGGGGGGCGATTTTCGGATGGCAGCTATTCACCTGGCGGGGAATCGGAAGCCAGGCCCATTGTCTGAAACATAGCGAGCATTTCCTCAGTTCAAGAAGAAGAGAAGCATCGGTGAGGATGAGATTCCGGAAATAAACTTCGTTCAAGTTCAAGTTTGCCCACCCGCACCTTTCGGGCATTCCCTGTGCAAGGCAATCAATTCTGTAGCATCAGCCGAGTGGGGTTTATACACATGGTGGCAGCAGATTATGCCGCTGCCCGAGGTCGCCTAAAGTCATTATATTCCCAGCTACTCTTTTGGTTCTTTTGAATGCCGAGTGTCTTGCTAGCTACGCCTATTTTTACTTCTGTGCTCCTGCGACTCCTGTACTGACATTGCCGGATGGAGTTGACAGTGCAATTGTATGAGTCGTGTTCGGAACGGGTTCTAGAGTGCTCGTGCTGCTTGATGAGCTCGAGCTCGAACTTGATGAACTGCTCGTCGAGCACACTGCACCGGACCCAGTCGGTGTACTTGTCCCGTTACTGTAGGGCAGAGGAGAAGTACCAACACCTGGGGGAGGAAGTAACCATGTCACGACCGTCGCGTTCGGAACTGTTCCTTGCCAGAAGTCACTCTCTCCGTTGTTGAAGGATACCACCACATCCTGATCACTCCCAATGTTATTCATCATAACAACTGCCCAGCTCGAATCGGGATTCTGAACTGCCATGGTGTAGAACTGGTTATCTTGTTCTGCCTGTCCTTCATTGCCATCTCCCAAGACACGATAATTCACACTTCCACGTCGGATGAAACGCGAGAATTGTCCCACCATATAATAGTCGTTTGTGAGCGTATATTGAGTCGACGAATTGACAATGACGCTCCCCAGACAACCAGCGCAACCGCCATACGGCGCATGAGGACCATAATTCTCGTCGGTGGCCATCACCCACATGGCGGCGGCCGAAGCACCATGTGTCACAGGAGGAATGAAGTTGGCAGCCACCTCGAAATTCCAACTGCCAGACTGAGGGAGGTAATTGGAACACTCCGTCATGAACTGCAACGTGTTTGGGAAAGCGTAGTGAAAGTCGTCCATGACACTGTAATTGGCTACAGGGCCAGCATAACAATGCCAAGCTGCAGCACCTGTCAAACCACCTTCGCCACCCGTACCTTGTATGACCCGAGCAGGGTAGACCGGCTGGTCAGTGTTGTGGTCATAAGCCATGATGAGAACGCCTCTATCACGCAATGCTTGTCCAAGTCCCTGGGAGATCAGACTTGCGGCATCCACTGGATCCAGCAACATGCAAGGGTATCCACCTTGATAGTTGAGTGGCTCATTCATGGGCGTGATCCCGTTCACTTGAACTCCTTTGTCCCGGAAAGCATCAACATATTTGGCGAAATATTGCACCATCTGTGGAATATACGCGGGATTGAAGCTGTTGTTCAGGATGTTGTAGCTTCCGCCGCCATTGACATTCAGATTAGGGGCAATGAAAAGCTCGTTATATTTGGTCCAACCGGGATATGACCACGGTGAGCCAAAGAGAAACACGTCACCCTTGACAGAACCCATTTTGGCAATAAATTCAGCCTGAGCAGTACCGTAGGGACCTATGCTAAAATGAGAAAGGTCGAGGTCTGGCTCGCCTTCGTTGAAGCTGGGGCCATTATCATCATAGGTGTATTGTTCGCCCGATAGGTCTGATGATCCGATGGTGTGCCTCATGAAGCCCATATTGTTACCGTTTTGACCAAATAAGTCATCGAAGACTCTGGCGAGAGTGGCGTTGTCGAGAGTGTTGAATACACTTGTGGCACTGTCAGTCCATGCATGGCCAAATCCCACCATCTCTTGTCGCGCTCCATTGGCCGAGTCAATGATGATGTTGCGACGTGGTGTACATGACGAAGTGGTGCTTGGATTCGAGCCCAGACGGACAGGAGCTGGACCAGATGCTAGCTGACGAGTTGAGTTCGGCGTTGTTGGAATCAGAGCATCTGTGATGAAGGACTGTGCAGTAAGAACAGGATGAGCACCGTCACCAATTCCACCACGCGGACCACATTGTTGAGCGCTAGCAATGCATGACACACCAAGGTTTTCAATGGACTGGCCGGCGACAAGAGGTGTACCCAGAATTGCGGAGGCGAAGAAAAGGATAGGAGACATGGTGACAAGCTCTTGCTGGTATACAAACTCATTCCTGCATTCAAGCTCCAACAAGGTGGGAATTGACGGTTTTTGAATGTTACCTACCAGTCACACGGTGAGCAGACAAATGGACAATGTCGATCTTTCCCGTCTCTTAATGACGTTCGCTTGTACCTTGAGGTTACCTTGTGTTTTTATTCCCTCTCTAGCCCATGGCGATTGCCCGGGAGGATTACATTTTGTGCAGAGACGATCCCGGGTAATTTCGGTATGGCTACTAGTACCTTGACCAAAGTCACGGATATATTGATAGATGGCTTTCGTGCTCTGAGGGCAGAACATGTTGGACTCTCGACGTTAACTGGGTCACTTCCATGTCGACTCTCTGCGGTGTTGATTCCCATTCCATACAGAGCCCTAGGCAAGAAAGGGCCAAAGGTAATCATAAAGCTGTGGCAGGGTAAATTCAACCTTGATGAATTCGGCAGATTCGGGACATTCCTGATCAAATAATGCCATGCCATAATAAGATCCATCAAAGGATGAAGATATGGAAGAAGCTCAAAAGTTTCCGACCCGAAATGCGGGGGTTGAATCCACTTGCGCCCGATACTCCGCGGTATTCACTTGGCTGCTGTATACTTCTCCGTAGCACCGTGGTACTTCCACCCCTTGATTCTCTATCTCAAAGCTTTGCGGTTGCTCTCAGTTCACACAACAAGTCCTGCCGCCGAATCTCTTTTCAAGAATCCTAATTGATCTATGGATTTTTCTGTCTCAGTGTTATGATTCTCTACACCACTCACAGCAGCTTCGACTTGTACTCGACATCTTTGTTAGCATCTAAGAAGAAATCTTCGGAATATGAAACCCTTTACAATATGCGAGGGCGACGACACTTGGGCGATAGAGATTGTCGAAGAAGTCGGCATGAATCGAGCATACGTGCAGACCTTACACGACTAGAGAGTTTCCTCACCTCAACCGGGTATGCTGGTGGCTAATGGCTCATGCCCGGGCTCTCCAGCAGAGCCATCGATCGGCCGATCCTCACCAAAGTAGCACCCTACATGAGGCTGATTAGAAAGCACCAGCAATGGTAGATCTATTCCTAACCAGGTATGCTTTGAGGCTCTACTATTTGGTTTCGAGTGAAAGACAGCCTCAAACAACATGCACATCGTGTTCAGCCGCACCGTTGTGAACTGCAGCTAGTCCTGCAGGCCCCTACTCCATCATGCAGACAAACGGCGAGCCTTTACGTACAGGCTGATAAATGGGATAGCCGCAACTTCAACTCGACGCTCAGTCTCAATTCCTCTTGCCTTTGCTGCCTTGTTCCCAGACTTATGTCGCGTAGGTTGCGCCTGCCTTTGCTCCCTCAAGATGCATTTCGTCAACTCTTTCTCCCAACTACAACTTGACATTGTGGGAATTGTTGCTGTTCTAGGCGAGGGAAGTACCGCACGCAATGCTCAGGCTTCAGCCTTATCCTGGCATCATATCCTCCCTCGTCTACTGCCGGCGCCGCAAGCCTTGCTCAGGCACGAGCAAGAGAAGCGTCTTCCCACACAG
This sequence comes from Cladophialophora exuberans, assembly GCA_030068005.1. NCBI lineage: Eukaryota > Fungi > Ascomycota > Eurotiomycetes > Chaetothyriales > Herpotrichiellaceae > Cladophialophora > Cladophialophora exuberans. The sequence continues at coordinate 7,309 of JANSVK010000116.1, forward strand.
AAAGGCACAGTAGTTGGTGCGTATTCCGGCAACACTCGGTTCGAGTTGAATTTCTTCTCCCAGCTGCTTCATCCAGACAAATTGCACAAGTTTGAAGTAGAGCTGGTGGAAGTAAAGAAGAAAAAGAAGAAGGCTATCACCAAAGACAAACCGGCATACAACGTCAAGCAGTATGGATATCTGGCAGCATTGTCAGTTTTGGGCTTCCTTATGGCAATCGCATTGTTTGCCCTCTCTATCGTTTACGACGATGGCTTCGCCCTTTGCGCGACCATCTTGTTGTCCTTCACATCGACCACTGTCGGCTTCGCGTCCTGGTGGAGGCTTGACTTTGAGGAAGAGATACCCAAACCTGGTCGAGAAATACCTGATGGTGACCTAGTCATATACTATCCTCGACAAGGCGCATTTAGGGTTGTTCGATGCGATGAAATTGTTTCAAGATTATACTTCAAAGCCGAAACTTGCGAAAACCTCTTCGACGATGACTGGTATCGGATCACTGCCTTGATCTCGGCAGTTTTTCTTTTGGCCGGATTGCTATGTCTGGGGAACTCGCGACCCATAATGCAACTCGCTTTTGCGGCCAGTTATATCCTGCTCAATGTACTCCATTGGGGTTCTAGCGCACTGAATCCCCTGACCCACCACTGGGAGCACAATTACGATGTGAACATCATGAATTTCAACCCACCAATCCGAAATGAATCCAAAGGAACTTCGCCTGACAATACCAGGTCCGCTACTTTCTTGGGTAATGTTCCGGTCATCGCTGTCACCACACCAAGATCACCCATCGAGCCAAGATCACCAGACGATTATGACCTTGAACGAATGGCCATCAGAAAGAGATCAACTGTAACGTTCCTTGAAGATACGACGAAGGAGGCATCTCGTGATAAACAAGAAGTGGACGTCCAAGTCAGAAGCCGCCCAAAACTGCCTCACTCTGTCTCCACCTTCAGTCTGAACCGCAGAAACACACAGCTCGCTGCACGACCAGAAGTCCCTAAAGAAGTGGCCAACTACACATCAGCGTTATGGACGGCCATCGCGCTAACCGGCAGTGTGCGGTGGCTGAGAAACTCGCACATTGTTCCCGACAATGAGGTCTGGGACAAATGGGTTACCGAAGCTGGTAAGCGCGTCGTGCCTAAATTCAACCACAAAGAGCGCATGATACCGACGTGGTGGTACGACGAAAACAACGTCGTCAACCTTCCCTTGTGGGATTACCAGGACCGACTTGGTCAGCTTTTTAGAGAAGCAGACTTGGAGATGAAAAAAAGGCCGAGTCTGCCTAATCCGGTGATTAAGTGGACTCATATGAACTTCTCGTTGTTTATGATAGTGAAGTTGCGTAAGTGGAAGAAACGCGCCACCCACCGCGTTGAGGAAAAATTGGCTAATAAGGGTGCAAAATAATTGTTCTGGGGATGAAGAAAACCTTTCTAAAATGGAGAACTCTCACTATTGAGATATGATGTTGACCGACGTGTGTAATTACACAAAATCTCTTATACAGGTTGCACGCTCTCACTCTCACGACCTTTTCCCGAATGTGGATGCTTGTGATAGCCCCAGAAGAGTCATGCCTGAAATCCCAAATGCGGCCAGAAAGATAAACAATGACTTCAAGGCGACTCGAAAGCCCGGCTATCAAACTGACTTTACTAAGCGAACTTAGGAGCGCCTTGCACAATACGAGCTGGAAGCGACATCCTTGGCTCGCTGCGCTGTCGGCGACAAGGCGTGCAATTCAGGAGGAGAAACCCTAATTTTGGCTGACTTTGACTTAGTCATTTAGAAGGCCTGTGCCACCAATCGAGTCAACCTGCAAGATAAACAGAGGCCTCCAGGAACGACCGATACCCTCCACATATTGTGATTACCATCAGAAAGCGCGTATACATATCGCCAGATATACTGGCACTATGACAAAATCCAGTCAAGCAGCATGAGATGTTTGCAATTCGTATCGTCAAATGGCAAGCCCTTTATGCACACCCAACCGCAATGGCTCGCGATGCTATCTCACCAAGGTTGGAGCCTTCGAGCATATAAGGGCGCACATACCCTCATGCCCCAGCTGCGGTAATGATTAACTCAGAGCTGTTTACCCATCATCTGCTCTACACTTGTCTTCAAAATGAGCGCCTTTTCTCAACCACCCAGCCGGTCAGTTGATCTCAAGGCCTATGCCTTTGAAGTCAAGATCCCCGACAAAGCCATCGATGACTTGAAGATTCTTCTCGATCTCTCACCCCTCCCCCCCTTCACGTACGAGGGTTCTCTCGCCGATCGAACGTATGGTGTCACCCGAAACTGGTTGATCGAGACACGGGATTACTGGCGGCACAGCTTCGACTGGAGGAAGCACGAGGCTCACATCAACTCGGTCCCAAACTTCAAGTTGCCGATCGAAGACGATGACGGAAGGGTGTACGATATACATTTCATCGCCTTGTTCAGCAAGAAAGTCGATGCGGTCCCTTTGCTCGTCCTGCATGGCTGGCCCGGTGCGTTACATACATCAAAGACTCTCCAAAAGCGTAGAGGCAGCTTTCGGTACTATACTGACATCCAGTCTTTTGTTTCCCTGGACAGGAAGCTTTCTGGAATTTCTTCCTATCTTCGATATTCTAAAAAGTCGATATACGCCTGAGATACTTCCCTTCCACATTGTTTGCCCATCGATGCCTGGTTACGCGTTTTCAACCCAGCCACCTGTTGACCGTGACTTTGCCCTGGAGGATATCGCGAGGTTATTCAATCGATTGATGGAACGACTTGGGTTTGGCGATGGGTATTGTTGTCAAGGGTGAGTTCTTACTGATTCAAGGCATTGTCAGTAGAATGAGGACTGAGAATATGTGCGACAGTGGAGATGTCGGGTCAAAAGTCGGGCGTGTCATCGCCGCCACGTATGACTCTTGCAAGGCTTTGCACAGTGAGTAGCTTCCTTCCAAGACTCAACATAAACCCCGGTGGAACCATATCTGACTCTTTCTCGCCTCGTCGCCCAGTCAACTTCTGCATCATGCCTGAGCCACCGGTCCCCATCGGCCCCATGAGCCCCGCCGAGCGCGCAGGCCTCGAGCGCACTCACGCCTTCAAGACCTTCAATTCCAGCTACGCGTTGCAACACGCCACGAAACCCTCGACTATCGGCGCCGCACTCTCAAGTTCCCCGATGGCGTTACTCGCGTGGGTGGGCGAGAAGTTTCTCGACTGGACGGATGATGATCTGCCCATTGATCAGGTTCTCGAGGATGTCTCACTATATTGGTTCACGAACTGCATCGCGACGAGTTTGTATCCTTATCGTCATGTACGTTATCCCTCCTTTCTCATTTATTCCAAACGCTCCTTCTTACGCTTTTTGCTCTAGCTCTTCACCCCCGGCATCGTCGGCGCACACGAGAACCCGAAGAACCACGTGCACAAGCCCATGGGATACAGCTGGTTTCCGAAGGAGTTGGCGCCCATACCGCGCAGTTGGGCCGCCACGACGGGGAACCTGGTGTTTTATAGGCAGCATGATAAAGGTGGACATTTTGCGGCGTTGGAATGGCCGGAGGTTCTTTTGGGGGATGTCCAGGAGTTTGTGGGGGACGTGTGGAAGGCATGATCCCCTTTCGAGTACTTGGGTAGTTTTTTTCCTTGACCTTGAGGGGAAAGGGAGGATCGCAGATATTTTGAAGATGAGCCATGTGAATGCAATGATAGAAATTGTTAGGTAACGCTTCGTAATATTCAAATAGCTAAGGCTGCATCTAGTTTATTCATTCGTTCGTTCGTTTGTCCCTTCCTGCATAGATACATGTAACTGGGATGCACCCCTCCTCCCTTAAATACCTAGCACTCAAAAACCATATCGGCCACGAATCCCGCGTGTCCGAACCCCTTACATTCCTAAATTCCACGTCCTTCGCATGCATCCTAGTCCCAAAATATTCTAAAGATTCCAAAACACAACAATCATGACACATACACAGCACAACCGATACCAAATCCAGTCAGTAGCCACCCCGTCTCACTTCATCTCACCTCGTCGGCACAGGTACGGGCTTTCTCGCCACCCTAACCGAATATTCACACGGCAATTCCGCTACAAGAGGCCTTGGGTCCGGTGCTTCCTGGGCAACCGCGGCGGCGGCAGAAGCGTAGAGTCGTTCGATCGGGCTGGGGATGACGATGCCGGAGTCGACGGCGAATTCTCTTGCTTCGAGGGTAGGAGGGACGCAAAAGGTTGGGGAGCGAGGAAGTTGGACTTGGACTTGGACTTCACAGCCGGGGGGTAATTCGACGGCTTCAGGCACCGGAGCTGGAACTGGAGGTGGCACTGGAGTGATAGGTGTCACGGGCGTCGAGTCCAGCTCGCTGATCCACCGACACATCTGCTCGAGCTTGCCCTGTGTCTGTAGTGCGGCTATGCCGTTCTCGATCGCAGCATCTTCGTCAACTGGGCTAAACAATTCACTCTGCTGGAGTTCAAAGTTGTCAGTTTTGGAGACGACGCTACCGTTGCGGTTGCTGTGCTGCTCTTCATCACGAGCGGCTTTCTTCGCGCTGCCGAGACGTCGTAGACCGGGCATCTTGGAGACTGCTTGTTTGATAGTGGAGCTGATTTTCCGGCCGCGGGCTTTCATCTTGTCAAGATCTGCGCTGAACGTGTCGGCCGAGGAGAATGTCGCGAGCGAGGCCTTGCCCACCGTGACGGTCGAGTGCAGGGAGAAACGTTTCTTCTTGTGTTTCTCTTGCGGAGGTGGGGATGTGGATGTGGCCTCCTTAGGCAGAAGAGAAGCACGCGGTGCGATGGTTTCAAAGTCCGTGCTAGCTCTCCTGCTCTTTTCCATATCCACGGGAAGCTCGAGCTCGTCGTGGTGATACGTCGCCGTCACGACCGTGACGTCCTCCTCACGCTTAAACTCGCGAGGAAACGTGTTCGCCAGCGTCACCAGCGCAGCGGCCACGACGACGGGATCCAACGCACTCGGGTGTGACCGCTTCATGGATTCGCTGAAGATATACTTCTTCCTGTCGATGCGCCCGGCTGTGAAGTCGGAGAAAAATTCCATGCCGAACTCGGTTTCGTACTTTAGGGCCTGTTCGATGGCTCGGACGGAGCGCTCTTTCATAGCCTCTCGAATCCAGGCCGAAGGTTCCTCACAGGTGAGCTTCTTCCGTCGCATGAAGTATTGACCTTGTTGTTTTATCGGGTATAGTTTGTTGCCCTGTCTGTAAATGTCGCGGTTGTGTTTGCCGGCCCTGATCGCCCGTGCCGCGATGCTTTGCCGATATACTACCGGCTCGTCGTACTTGAGCTGTCCTAAAAATGATGTGCGTGATACCATGGAACAGAGCTGTGTATGGATGTCTGCCTCACGGGAAGACTTGGGCGGTTTCCTGGTCCGCCGGTGTAGAGAGTCGATTAGCCTAGTTCGCTTCATGATGAGTGTTTGGGCGTAGTCTTTGATTCCTAGAAATGGCTCTGTGTCGTTGATAACGTGGATCTGGCGTTTCAGAGGATTTTGAAGTGTTTCTGGACCGTGCCGAAAGCTAGAGTCCGGTTGTGTTCGAGTCATAGATGATTGTCGAGTGATACTTGACAGTTCGGTGCGTCGAGAACGAGTCATGTCTTCGGGTAGCGTGACTTGAGGGATTGGTATAGTATTGCAGAACTAGATGATATTCACTCTGATATTGTGTTGCGATGATCTTGGTAGACTGTACTAAGATACTGAAATGAAGCGTTGTTGCGCAAGTAGTTCGGTGCGCTGTAAGATGCGGGATAGTGATGATTATGTATATCAATACAATCACCAACAGTATGATTCGGCTTTCCGGAGTTAGCCAGCTATATCAAATGGAAGACGAGTGTAGGTGTACTCACAAAGAAGACAAAGACATGGGTCAGTTTCGACAAAGCTGACTGGACATGCGTTTCAAGGAGCAATACAATGCCACAAAGGACGCACGACATTGTCTCTTTGTGTGTGAAAAGACCCAGGAAATCACCTGTCTCTCATCTCGAATAAATCGAACTGCAACATTGATCGAGATTGACAACGAGACGTCGAGACCTGCAGCCATGTTCACTCCTCCTCAGGAATGGTCCAGTCAGGATCCGTCACTCGCTGTCTCGCGTAAAGTCTTTGGACTTGTTCTCTCTGTGCTTCGTCTTCAAGTTCTTGGCCTTCTTTCTCCTTCTTGACCTTCAATCTGAGTCGCCCTTGTGAACCCCGGCCATTGAAGTCCAATGTCCATTCCAGGGGAAGTTTTCCTTTCGGAGCACCATCTCTGGTGTCTTCGGCATCGGAACTGACCCAGCTATATCCGCCTTTGAGAATGACGTTTGCATATATGGTGAAATATCCCCAACCAAGGCGCGTAACTTGATAGGGTGATCTGTCAAGAACGACGATGGGGTTTCTGAATGTAGGGTGCTAGAAATATACGTTGGTAAGTTCAGCAGCGCGTGATCGGTGGGTCTTACCAGAAATATTTGGATTTCTTCGATGAGGTCGGTCCGTGACGGGCGAACAAAGAACTTCCACTGATGCTTATTGTTCGAGCCCTCGGCAGCCCTTATCTCAGTGTGTTCATTTCCAATGTACATGGTGAGAGTTTCGACAGATGTGCCGAAGTCATCTTCTCCCTCGCCCTTCGATTCAACCTCACGAGCCTGATATGATGAAGGATATAGTCGTTGGAGAGCACCCTCCCTCACGGGATCCAAGATTGAATTGGTCAATGTTCTGCACATCGGACAACGAGTTTCCACTTCATGGGGAAGTAACACTGTTGCTTCATCATCCAGACCGACCGTAGTCATCTGGGAAGTGATTGACACATCTGCCCATTGAGCCATGCACGACTCACAGAGGGTATGATTACATCTTGTACGAACTGGCTTGTACAGAAGTAAATGACAGATGGGACAGAGATCATCCTGGTCTATGTTTTCTTCTGGCCTGTCACGAGCGGGAGAAATGTTTGATTCTGAGGTGGGGCTCTGGAGTTTTCTCTTCATGATTGCGGCTGGCACTTGTTGGGGGATAGGAGAGATGAGGTCTCGATGTTACCTTTTGCTCAGCTTTATTCTTTCGTATGAGAGATGGTGGAACGGGTGCCTATGTCAAGCGTCTGGATGCCTAGAAGGATGAATGCATCTGCAAGAGATTTGGCTTGCCGTAGTCAGAGGATCATACAACCTCAATGGTGGTACAGTTTCATTATGTAATCTACCAGTCACCACTGGCCCGAGTCGCCGAGTGGCCGTCAGATGTCAGTCACGGGACCCGGGCAATCGGTGGGCTGACTTTTGGGCGAGAGCGCGGATCTCATCGGCTTCGCGGGCTTCCACCAAACCCGCGATTGGGCGCTCAAGACACGCTGGAGACACCTGGGAACAACCCCTAAAAACTGCAATTTTGTTGCCTGACATTGAGATTAAATATCTCCCGGAGGCAAAATCAAACAAGTCATAAACCCACTCCAGTGGCCTGTCTTCAATCTCCCTTCTGGCTCTTCTATGCTCCTGAGTCGTCGGTGTCCTCGGTCGTTCCTGTTCTCTCGTTCTCTCATTCCTGGATCGCCGATCGACAGTGCGCAAAATGCCTGCCCGAACGCTCCCTACCATCCCACTCGCTGAGGTGCAGCAGCACAATAGCAAGAAGTCGTGTTATGTGACGATAGGAGAAAAGGTTTACGATGTGACGGATTTTGTGGATGACCATCCGGGTGGAGGTGAATTGATTCTAGAATATGCGGGAAAAGATGTCAAGCAGATTATGGAGGACGAAGTGTCACATTTCCACACCGAAGCCGCATACGAGATTCTCGAAGAAAGCCTCGTCGGTTTTATGCCCACCGACCCAGTCTTGAAAACCGCAGTCGATTCCTCCCACCCAGACCAGGTTGTGCCTCTGCCTGCCACGGCTCAAGGCAAACAAGAACTGAAAGCACATGGCGTCGACGCCAATGGTTTACCTACCCGACCAGTTTTCGAGACGACGGGCATGTCTTCCGCGGAGGATCTCAACAAAGAGACGAATTTAGATCAAGATTGGAAGACACACAAGTTCTTGGACTTGAACAAACCGCTATTCTCGCAGATGTTATTCTCCAACTTCTCGAAACAATTCTACCTTGAGCAGGTTCACCGACCGCGACACTACAAGGGAGGTGATTCTGCCCCGCTGTTCGGTAACTTCATGGAGCCTCTCAGCAAGACGGCTTGGTACGTGATACCAATCCTATGGCTGCCGCCTGTCATTTATGGCTCGGTGCTGGGAATCAGCAATATGACCTATACGATGGAAGGAGTTGGATACTGGTTCCTGGGTCTCTTCCTCTGGACGTTGGTGGAGTACCTCTTGCACCGATTTTTGTTCCATCTCGACTACTACCTACCGGATCACCCCATCTTCTTGACCCTACATTTCCTTCTCCACGGCATCCATCATTATCTTCCCATGGACAAGTACCGACTTGTCATGCCGCCGTCACTGTTCCTCATCCTGGCCACTCCTTTCTACAAGCTCGCGCATGCCGTGTTCTGGTACAACTGGTATGCCGCCGTCACTGTCTTTTCAGGCGGGATCTTCGGATACATCTGCTACGACTGCACGCATTACTGGCTTCATCACCATCAATTACCTGCATTCGTTCGCGACTTGAAGAAGTACCACTTGGCCCACCATTACCAAAACTTTGATCTTGGGTAAGTTGACTGGACAATTATTATCCACATGGAAGATTTTTCTAACTGGTTTTAATAGCTTTGGTGTCACATCCAAGTTCTGGGACTACGTCTGGGGCACTCAGCTAGTCTATGCGAAGCCCATCAAAGCATCCTAAAGCGATTTACCCATTGCGGGGTCAACAATCCCTCCCCCTGTACAACAAACCACCCTTCCAGGATGAGAATGATAGAATCAAACAGACTAATGGCAATTTCTTAAGCTATTGGACTTGGACTCAAGGAGCATGGCTCGGTTTTGGGTACGGGTCTCGGTACATACGAACTCACATTCTCACGCGCAAACTTGCAATGCATATAGATATATTAATCCTAATGACCTAAACCAATAAGGCCTCTATGCATAGCCACTCCCATTTCCAATGCTTGTTTTTCTCCTGTTCCTGTGAGGTAATAGGATGCGAAAAGCCTGCTGCGCAGTACTAAATCGCCGGCCGCTTCCCCTGCCCTCTCCCGGCTCACCTTCCCCTTTCAAATTTCAGATAACGACAGGTCACTCTATAACTTTTCTCCGTCCATCACAGCATATTCGGTGCAACTTAAGACAACAGAGCCCGTTTGAGATAACGGAATACTTGCTATTACTTCTTGAATCCATTGTTGTGATGGAGCTATATGACGAGATGCATCGGAGGCGCTCTATTATCTTAGCCCTCCTCGCCCTCCTCCATCCGTGAATGTAACATGCTGCAATCTCGACCTGTATCCTTGTCCATCTAGCCGAATTTGGATCCGACTGTTTCAGCTATGCGATTGTGGCTGTTTCACTGCCAGGCAACGACAGGCAAACAGCCGAGTTAATCTGCCTCACCCTGCATGGATGGCAATTTGAAGTTGACGTATAAAACTAACTATCAGATTTTCAGCTAGGCGTTACTTCCGAGCTTGGGGCTTGTTTATTGCAACTACAATGCCGACTGCTGCTAAGGATATAGAAACAAGGAGGCTATTAAGAAAATACAATGTGTTTTTCGCCTTCGACAATGCCGAACACCTCTTGCCTGCCGATCATCAAGCCGATTTTAATGATATTAAAGGTCTCGGAGACTACAGACTCGATGAGTACAAATCAAACATCACCATCGATTCAAGACAAATGCCTTGGAGAGAGAAAACTGCCGATCGTGCAAAAGCAATCTGCGCAAAGGCCAATCGATGCCTTGAAGAGGGAAAGAACGAGGCCGGCTGGCGCCTGAACCTTGAAACAGAGATTCTTGCCCGCTTTAGCATTGAGGTAGCATGGTGAGTAGCAAGTCATGCAAAAGACGCCCAAAATGCTAACTGATGTCCCGTCCTGAGTGCCGCCGGCGCCTCTGGAAATCCGAAGTGGAAGTCGCAGTAACTGGAGCAAATGACAGACTCAAAAAGTTGGCGGACAGGCAAAAGACTCGGAAAATCTGTACTTGCCCACCGCGAATGCGTGGCAAAGACAGGTGAGTCCCGAACGAAATTGCAGGCCGGAGCACTCATACTAACACCACTTCAGAGCGGACGATGGCTTGATCGAGATCTTTGATGATCGAGCAGAGCAAACAATTCAGTACGACGCTGAAATAAGCACGATTCTCGATCGAGGGAAACAGCCCGATCGAGTGTTCGGCCTCAGACTCACGAAGCGGTTAGAAAGGATTCTGGACTTTACCCAAGGTCCTGAAGGGAAGCTTATTAGGGATTCCATCACAACGACCCCTTTCCAAGACGACTCGAGGCCACTTCTCTTTCCGTTCCTTTATCTTGAAGCAAAGTCGGAGAAAAGTCCGGATTCCTTCTCCAAGATCGACCTACAGTCTGGATTTGCACTTCGAAATTTGCTTCAGCTTCAGCGTAAACTAATGCACGCTGCGAGCATGAATGGAGAATCGAACATGGTCCCTCTTGTATGGTACTTAGCATATCGAGGACCAGAATGGCGTCTTTCAGCCGCATACGTGAAAGAACCAACGAAAGGTTCAGAACCAAATTATGTAAGTAAGCCTTTCGACTTATGGTCAATGGGGCTAATGGCTATGAATTTAGCACATACTGTGCTTGTGGGCAGGACAAATAACATTTGAACAAGATGCCCTTCGACTACTACTGATGCTTGACTATATATTCGACTGGGCACGTGATGTGTACAGAAAAGACATCATCAGTGCATTGCTATCCCTCGCCCAAAATGCCTCCTCAAGTCTAGCTGAAAGCACTGATATCGGCAGCACCGCCGACGGTTTTCCTTACTCGGTTGATGTTGATATTGATGAGCCAGCCATAGATTATGACATCCCTCGGCCAGAGAGCTTCGGAGTTCCTCATATGCTTGAGTTTTTTGATCACGCGAATTTGGCGATTCGTGACGCCAGCTATATGACCTACAAATTCATGGCTCTTCATGTCACCTTGGACAACCTTGACCAGTTCCTAGATAAGATGACTAACAAGAACAGAAAGAGCAGACTTGCAAGACAGCTATGGATGTCTATACATGGTAAGGGGCAGACGTGGTTCGTGACGGCTGACTGTCTCAATGTCGTCGAAAAATTATGGACAGGCCAAGACCGAGAACCAGATACTTTCCAGAATCCGCAACAGCGCTTTTTGGCCTCTTTCGCAGTCGACTCTTATCTCGCAGATGGTCGTACGCATGGGGCATTGACTAGGATGGGCATGTGGAGCCAAATTCACGCATTATCGTACATCGCCATAGCTGAAGATGCGCTACATGCACTACGGAGAAGGACAGAATATGATTCTCAAGGCCTCCAGATCAACCCCCGAGATTATCTGGAGGTATCCACAGAATCGGCAAAAGATCTTTTCATGAATCTCCGGTTTTCGCCAATCCGAGAGTGTTTCGCAGCTGCGGTTGCTCGATCTCGACTCATCTCGACCTCTGAAGAGAGCTCCAGAAGGGGCAAGAATGCTCTGACTCCTCGCTTGACGCCCGATCAGCGATTGCGCTCGCTGAGAAGGCAACACCACCTAAGTCCAGCAGAACTATGTGAGAGGATGTACAAACTTCTGAAGATTGGCATGTCCGAGCCGAAGGAAAACTTCCTGCGCATTTCTCATCAGCTCACGAAGCACGACAGTGGGCTCAAAGACATGGATGACGACTCGAGACCAGAGTACTGGAGCTGGCAGACACTAGACAAACTTCAAACCTCAATAGCAGTGTTAGTCCGGGGAGAGGATGTTGAAGTCAAGGATCTCGAGGCAAAACAACTGACTTGGTACTGTCTTTTCATCATTGGTATGGATTCTTTCTCGGGTGAGAGCGCCAAAGGAAAAGCACCACATACATCTGACGGGAACGAATCAACGGCAATTTATCCGGGCGTCATGCGCACATTCTTCAGAGAGTATCCTGGAGTTTACAATTTCTCTGATAACGTGTGCAATGTGCAGGAGGATGAGTCTCTTCAAATCTGCGATATTATGGAACACGTTTCCGCTCAATATCTGCGAATTCTGTCAACTGACTCGCACAGTCTCTTGGACAGTAATGATTCTGTTGATCTCGACCAAAACTGGCTTCGAGAACGACGCAAAATTCTCGGGTATCCGAGCTCCAGATGGCCATACACCTTCTCCGAGACGCTTGATGGAGTCAGACAAATCGGCGACACATCTGGCTTTGGCCCAGCTCTCCATTACCTTATCGTTAGCGCTCGGAGAGTGATACCGTTGAAAATGCATGCTCTAGAGCAGACTGCTACCCATGAAAGAAAGCAGGAAGGGGGGCAGCTGAACGGAAAACGGAAGAAGCGTGAGACATCACCACTCGAAGAAGAAAGAAGCGAAACCTCGAGATACAAAAGTGGTTTCGGCCATTGTGAAATGGAGCTGCGGCCGACTTCTCCTGCTTCACCCTGTGCCTCGGACTCGGATGATAGCAGTATTTTCGAACTCACGGCTGAGGAAGTAGACGTTGCCTTTGGGAATTGTAAGCGACGACGCCTTGGAGAATAATCATGACGACAGCCATTTGATCCTAGGAGTATGTACAGTTTCGCTCATGCTGAAAAACAGGGGGTATTTTGCCCACATGGAAGGAGCCATCTCTTGACTGTTTTTCAAGACATATCAACGCTGCGTGCCTCCATTGCCCACAACTTGCCAAAAGTGCCGCGTTCCAGGAAAAGGCTTCCATATATTCAAGAAGGAGCATGGATGTGCATGGCGAGACGTTGTGGAATACTACGGTACACAGAGAGAGCTTTGAAAGTCAATTTTTGGTGGAAATTCAAACATGCCGTGAAAGGGTGGATACATTATGTACAATACGTGGTCGCTTGCTCGACGATTGAAAAATGAGGAGTTCGACTTCATTGGAAAATCTCAGGAATCCAAACACGCGGTGTGGGTTTTGATCTCTTCACTTCTCCAAACTGCCAGGCACCACGTTGTCATCTAGGTAATCCGATCGAGTTGTTTGTGACGACCGTCCTATCGAGCAGACCTCTTCTTCCACACCAACATTGCATGGCATTAGGGGAAAGGCTGCAACAGGCTATGGTCGAACGGTACGGTACCATTATTCTGTGCACTGGCATGCTGGCCAGCAATGGCGCTATCTTCAAGACGCTTGCCCTGCAATTTTAGTGTGGACGAAGAGGTCTGCTCAACGAACCTCTCCTAGATGGGAGCCTGCCCTCCAATTATAACGTCCGGATGGGCAGGTATTTACTCCTATTTGTTGCGCCACTATTCGTGCCCTGCAATTTGAGTGTATTCGAAGTGGTCTACCTAACAGGTGACTGGGCAGCATCACGATGTTTAGATATGTGCAGCCGAGTCAGCCTCGTAAGTTCCCCGGGTCCTCTGCCCTGCAAATTTAGCGTAGAGCAAGAGTTCTGCTCGACAATGATGGGACCATGAATGCTGGGAGTGCGTAGAGCCTCGTTGAGGACGCGCTACTCCCACCACTTCTTCCACCATTTTTTCCACCATTTTTTCCACCATTTTTTCCACCATTGCCCTGCAATTTTAGTCTGGAGCAAGAGGTCTGCTTGCTACGCTACTCGACAGGACTGCGTCATAGGTGGCTCGCAAACTCTTTCTTTGATTAATTTACAGATTTTGGTCGAGAGTTATTGCGAACATGGAGTGATAAGATCATAAATACAAGTACGACGAAGACGTGAAATCATGTATCTACAGGAGGCAAGTTATAGCCATGCCACGGGTACCAGTTGTATGGTTTTGCTATGTATGGCGAGACATGCCACCTACCTATGTACCCATCGGGGCGTTCAAAAAAGAAACCATCTAGACTGAAGTCACTCGCAAGAAGCTGTAGGAATCTGATAAGTCTTCGTTGGCGTGTGCCCTTCCATCTGTTTGCATTTTCTCGACTGCCAGGAATACACTGGCACACCAGGTAAGCCGTCTTGTCAGATCGAAAAGGCATCGAGAATGGAAGGCAGGAGTTCGAGGAAGCCTCAACTCGATCGGCTACACATTTCTTGGACGTGTGCTGCCAGAGCCCTTGCTGAGTAGGCCTCTTCGTCGATGCTAGAAGTAGAGGCCAGATGGCGTTCATGCCCTGCAGTCTTAGCCTACTCGGAGAGATTTGCTCACTGCTCGATCGGAAAACGTCACAAGGTAGAAGTGTGAAGCCGAGCCAGCCTTTCCGCGCCGCTCCACTAACTTCACAAGAAGGAGCAAAGTTTTTTTTTTCTGCCCTGCAATTTTAGCGTTGGCGACGACGTCTGCTCGACGGAAAGACGTCATCAGTAGAAATGTATAGCCGCAGAAGGGCAACCAAATATGTCGACTATGAGAGTAGCTGGTAAGTTCTGCACTGCAATTTTAGCATTGACAACGAGGTCTGCTCTCTGCTCTCTCTTCTCTGCTCGCTGCCCGACAGGATGGCGATGCCGCTTACATGCACGGCGCAAGCTCCACTTCACTTCACAATACTCCAGCTGCCCTGTAACATTAGTGTGCGAGGAGAAGTCTGCTCGATACGCCGGGACGCGTCCCTTTGTCGAAGGGCACTGCCTTGCAGGCTGCCACCCTGCAATTCTAGCGCAGACCAAGAGGTCTGCCAGCCCGATGGAAAAGCGTTCCCAGTACACGCGCAGCCATCAAGTGGAAGCCATATCCCGTAGGGCGATTGCGGCCACCAATATTCGAGTGATAAAATGGCGGTACTACCAATCGCTTTCACGTCATCACAAACTCTACAGTATTTCCGTACGAGGTGAGGTTCACTCACCACGATGATAGGGCCAGCCTTAACGATGGTCTGAATGCGCAGCTTCGCCGCCTCGAGCCTATAGCTCGCCGCTACCCGCAATTCTAGCTCTGGGCGACGAGCCTCAAAAATGCCCTGCAATTTTAGCGTGGAGGAAGAGGTCTGCTCGATACTTTTACTCTCAAAGGGTGCAAGGCGCATCTCTCCTATCGGCTGAGCCCCCGAATTAATCCCTGCAATTTTAGAGCGGGTGAAGGGGTCTACTCACTGCTTTATAGAATGACATTACTAGGTAGTGCCTAGGTATACTTACACGTTTGCAGCATAGCGTATACGGGAAACGGGGGATTGAATCTCATTTGCTGCCTCTGTGCCTTGAAATTCTAGTGTATGGTACTCGAAGAGGATTGCTCGCTGCTCGATGGAACAGGTTCCGGCAGGTGAGCACTTCTTGAGGGCAAATGGATTTCTGTCCCGTGCTGCAGAAAGCAGAGATTCAGACATGATGGTGAGAGGCTTCGATCATTAGGACTGCTCGTTCCACTATGGGAAATGTGAAATATGAAAGAAACACAGGTTTCGAGGTCGGAATCTCGACATGAGGAGTTTCCATTTCCATCTCTGGACCTGAGCGTGGCCTTGAGCCTCGCTGCTTCAACCTGAGATGCTCCTGCACGTGGCTGAGCATGGGCCAGGGGGTCCAGGGGCCTTGTTCTCGGCGCCCGCCCATAATAGTTGCCAATTGATCGCCTCTGGCCTAGCCTACAGTACCCATAACCCGGCACCCGATTCAAGTTGACGCCGTAAACAAGACCTTCGAAATTCGATTTATTGATCCCCTCTCCCTCCCTACTCACGTTGCAAATTCCCAACTGCCTCTTTCACGCCAAAGCAAACCTCTCTGCGCTAAGTCCATACCTCCGTCCCAGTCGTCTCCCAACCCGTCTCGCCGTACCAAGCCCCATCTTCGGCGCTGGATGCGGTTCGTGGATATGAATTCCCCGAGTGTTCGTATTCTCCCAATCTAATCCATCCGGCGGAGTGAACTGCCATACGGAGCCATACAGCTTCTCCGCTGCGAAGCCAATGCTCGTCATCGCGTGCAGGAAATCTGTCCAGCTAATTTCGCCGCCCTGGGAGGGGTTAGAGGGCGTTGGGAAGAGAGAGGCGAAGACTCTGTAAGCGCGTCGCGGGAGCGTGAAGACCGGGAAGGGAGGCGTCGAAGAAGAAGTCGGGTCGTCGGGTATAGGCGGTGTTGCGTCGCTGGAATCGGGCGGGTGAGATGGGCCGCGGGTTTTGAACTTGGATGCTCGGGATACTTCGGGTCCTTTGAATTTGCCTGGTTTGTCGGGCTCGATGTTAAGGCGGGAAAATGAGTCGCTGAGAGCTTCATTTTCTTTCTCTTTGTTGGGCGGCTGGGGTACTTTTGGTGGAGGTGTCCATTCTGGCGTGCGATGGATCTCTCGAGCCTTTACATTGTGACTAAGGAATATCTCGTGAAGTGTCTTGTCGGTATGTTTTCGAAAATGCGCATCGACAACCTTCCACAACCTATCCAGTTGATCTTCGGCTCGGCGGCAGGCGTTCACGTTTGTCTCGTTGTGGACCCTTTCGATGGGATATTGCAGGTGTCTTGAGAGTGGGACGACGATGCGTGCGAGATTCGGAGTGATGTCTTCACGGAAAAATTGATAGACAGTTGCTGCATCTTCCGTTGCTTTAGCGTACCCTGGACCTCGGTTTTCTGTACTCATCTCCATTTCCAAACTCGCGGCCCATGGAAAGAAGGTCTTTACTTGCCTAACGAGTTGTGCAATGAGGGCCAGGTCGGAAAAATACCCGGCGACGCAGGACGACATTCTGCCCTTCTGACCAGGGTCGTGGTCAACGCATCGCTGTAGCTCATCTACAAGGTTGGGAAGCTGCGTTAAAAACACCTTGTCCGCATCCCACAGCATGCCGAATAACTGTAGTAAGGGGTCCTTGCCGACACCCTGTTTCGTCTTGATCCGGATGACGGCCGTTCCTGGTTGTTGGGGTTCTCGAACAAAGCGCTCGCGCATTGGTGACGAAGCTGGCACACTGGACTTCAATTCTCCAATCAGGCCCTTTGAGGTCATTTCGGCAGCGAAGCATAACTCCACCAAGGCGGTCTCGAGCTTCTCGGGCAGACGTTGGTCATGGTCAAGAGCTCCGGCAGATTTGAACGCATCGTCTAGGCTGACTGCGTAGTTGTAAAGCAGATCCCAACTGAGAAATGACATGTAAGCCTCGACCGGTACGCTTCTTATCACTCGGTTCCAGAAAACCTCGTCATCGTCGTGTGGGTGGCGTTGGCCCCATACGTCGAGAAGGCTTTCCTGGCGATGCTGTGCTTGATTAATGGCCACCGATGCGAAGTACCCTGGATCTTAGAGAAGATCCCAAATATGGTCTTCGGCAGCAGCTCGCTTGGCCTCTACCAGGAGAACAAGTCGACGCGTATCAAGCTTGGCTGGTAGTCTATATGACGCTTCTGCTGCCACTGAAGAAAGTTGTGCATAGGACGTCTCAGAAGCAACGATCGGTGGTGGCTCAGGTTGCTCAGGAAGTTGGAGGCTGGCCAGCTCGTCTCGCGGAACATCGTGGAATAGTTGGTAGCAGCACTCGAGCAGGAAAGAATAGATCTTGCTCTGGATTTCCAAAACCAAAAGCCCCGTCCCAGGCTGGAACTGGAGACCATTTTGCTGCAGCATAAACGCGTCGTCGTCATCGTCCCAGCTAACCAGGCGACCGTAGCTATCTGGATCTGATTCGCTAGCGATGTACATTGTGTATTCGTTGAGGAATACCGGGACAATCATCTTGCTAGTCTGTCCAACATGCGTTGCGTCGAGATCGGCGTGGGCAAAGGAATGGGGTGGATTTCGACCGCGTGAATTCAAGAACAATAACAATGCTCTTCCTTGAAGGAGATCTTCCTGGTTGACATGGGGATATTTGAAAGCTTCGATATTTCTTGACTTAGCACGAGATCCGGTCTTCTCAAGCTCGTAGAAATCCGGTCGGTGTCGCTCGGGCATGCCTGGCCAAGCGGCTAAAAGAATTTTCTTGCGTTGTTCTTTCCTCTTGTTCATCCAGCGTTTTCGAATCACCTCCTCGCGACGCGCCAAAATGTCACGGAGGGTGGTCCAGCTATTGAAGATTTCTTTGGAATAGGCCGTTACCTTGTTCCTGACTTCAGCAGGAGATGGAAATGAAGGAGGGACTGGTAGATTTGGGTTTGCCTGAGCCATCATGGCGAACAATTTCTGGGGGTCGCTGTAGAAGGAAGACATATTGAAGTCCATATATGTTATTGATCTCACGATACTGAGTGCTAGACTGGAAGTAGAGGCTCAGGAAAAAGAATTAAATTGTGCATGGAAATCTTCGTGAGAAGCAGTGTTGTCAGCCAACGGTGGAGCAAACAGAAATGGCGGTGTAAAGCTGATCTGCCGCTGAAGTTACCTACCGGTACGAACCTGTCTCACCTATGAATGACGGGGCACAAAGAGGGTTGTAGTCCTTTCAAAGGAATGGGAATATTATTATATTCTATGAGGTCACGTGATAGACTCTCATAGCCTTGTTGACATGCACCCAAACAAGGTCGACAAGGTTCAGTCGTACGCGATGGAATTTCGTCACTGTTGTTCAGTGTTCTGATCTCAGTGGCAGGGGGTTTTTGTGTTTTGCGCTTCGCCGCAGTCTTGGCGACAAAAGAGAAGCAAAGCCTGCTCGCGCCTCGCGTGCGACTCACTTTACGCGTGCCGCCTTTATAACCACTCAGCTCCCTCTCACCTTTGCGCTCACCTCGCTCCCCTTCACACTCACTCTTCATCCAACAACTGCGGTGGTCGTGAATAATGAAGTCTAGGTTTTGGGACTAACATATCTAGCTGACGTCTTAGATGTCACGACGACCGGAGATCTTTTTGTGGTCACCGCTTCTTTGGTATAGTTAATATGAAGGGACGTGCCAAGGGTGCTGGAATGCTCCCGGCCTTCACCAGTCAGGAAAGTCCCGAGCTTTCGATATTATATCCAAGCGTCAAAGCAATTATCGAAAAAGAAAACAAATAGACTTACCAACTATCCTTCAATTAAAAAGCTTCACCTTGACCGCGCACGCCATTTCAATCCCGGCAAACAGATAGCATCAATGCAGCCCCTGACTCACGATCTTTCAGACACCTGTGGCATTGGAGAATCTCACTCGCCGAGAGTCATTCATGGAATCGGGTAGTAGATTGGACTCGGCTCTATTTTCATATTTGCGGGCATCACGTTGCCGGCTGGTTCCTCCTATCCTTACCGTGGAAGCTTGTGACTCTAGGTCAAATGAGACGGGTCCGCAATCACTTGCCGTACCCCCCTCTCTCGTCGTGAAGATATCAATGCCTCCTCTTCTCTTCTTTCTAGATGAGAGTAAGTAAATTCTCCTCGATATCTTCAAAAGATGAAGCCTCGCCATCCATGATCCCGTGGATATACGCCTCGCAAACCAATTGTCGAATTAGTGAGCCGTCATTGCTTGCCACGATTGTCGGACATTTGCGCGTGACATATGGTACTCCAGCGCCATTTATAAGTCGAACTTCATCGCCGACCCTAATACCATTCATAGCCAGGCCAAGGAATCCGCGTTTGGTCGAAAACAATTTCCGTTCAAGTCCTGCAAGTGTCATAGGCACAAGCTGCGTAAATGCGACACAGCCCTCCACTGCATTGGGGTACTTCCCACTGTCATATGTAAGCAACATCTCCTCTCCTCTCCCAGCGGCCGCAGCTGCGTGCAGAGCTTCCAGATATTTTTTAAAGTTGGGCCCTAATGACTCGTTGGGCTTCTTTGGCGACTGAGAACTTTGCACGTTGTTCGCAAGCAGCGTTCTCACAAGTACTTCCTCTGGCATCTCTCCCTTGGAGTATGCTCCGGAGATCTGAACCATGCGAAGACCATTGTTGAAGAAGTTTAGCGCTGATTGAATTGTCTTCCAGGCGCCGCGGTATATCTCAGGATCAGTATCGGAGTAGTCCAAACCGCAGGAGACGACTGTGTCGATATTCGCGCTTTGTACAATGAGTGTGTCATAATGTTTGACCGGACATTTGGGTTTCTTACAACTTTGCGCCGGAAACGAGACCCCATGGTTAAGGTCGCTATAGTTGTACCCAGAATTATCGCCTGGGTTATTAGCGTTAATCGCCAAACAGATAGTCCCCTTTTTTGCCAGCACCGGCCGTCTCGCCGTTGCGGCGTTGTAAAAGCCTACACTCGTGCTCCAGTTGCTGACACCCGTCCCCTTTGCAAAATCAGGAACCCACGATGGTAGCACTTGGTCATCATTTTTGCTTTTGTCATAATGGGCTTGAGGGGTAGCAAGGCCAGCGTACCCGAGGCACGAAAAATTTAGAGTATTGCAAGTGATTGCCGCCATCGCGTGGATGAAAACGTCCCTGGTTTCCAAGCTGTAGTCCGGGAGTATACAGCGGCCATGTGATGCCCTGTCCGCCAGATTCAGGATAGCGAATATCCGGTCTCGAGGATCGGTAGCTTTGAGTGCGCTCGTATGAACGTAAATCTCCTCAAGAGAAGGGAGTGCATCGGTCAGAACTGATCTTCTTATGTGGTAGAGCCTTTTCAGCTGGCCATCTGTGTAGAAGGTCGATTTCTCTTTGGCCATTCCCTTATGCAAGTCCCATTCTTTGAATAGCCACTCTTCTGGGCTGTTGGCGATCCTCGTGAACCACTTGCTTAAGAAGGACCAAGAGAAGACAAGTCGCCCATAGTGAAACCATACGTTCTTCCCATAAGCAACCTCCTGAACCACCCAAACCCGCCGCCACCAGGGCGAATTCATAGCACCCCGGAGTTTTAAGCATCCATGGATGAAGAGTTTCCGATCATTTGATTCATGACCTTTATGCTTTGCGCGGATCCCAATGACCTCTGAAAAGAACTTTGTGAAAAACTCCCACTCTTCATCACGCAGGTCGACAGTATCCTCGTCACACAGGTAGGCAACCCCGTTTTCTTCGTCCGCGTCATCGATAGCTGTATCAGTGTCACTATCATCGTCGCTATCGGTGTTGGCTTCAGTGTTACTATGAAGATCTTCATCCTCCAGTTCTTCACAAATTTTTGCAGACTCATGTCCCAGCCAGACACTAACCCTTTGTGCCGAGGCGTAAATCTCCTTCATCATCTGCACCTGGTTGCTTTTCTCGGAGATATTACTCTGATTTATACAAATGGCATCAATCCATACATAGCCGTGTTCAATTGCGAAGATGTGTGTGAGCAGCGCTTCAACATTTGCTGTCACGCAAAGGTGCGAACCGTCGAGCAAAGGCAGTGATTTGGATGGCTCGTCCGTGCCCCAACAGTACGATATCGCCACGAAATTTTCAATAACCTCATCCAATAACACACAGACGACTTTGAAGACCATATCATCCGATTCCCCTGTGTTGATTCTCTGAAGCAACCTAATATGTCTCGAAGTCGGGAGCTCTGAGTATTGGAAGATCTTCGAAGTGCCTGCCGCAATCCGATCTCTGATTTCTCTGAATGGTGTCGGATGTGCTCCAATGCTAAGCACTAGGTCACTGAGAGCGCTTTCTTGTATGCCGCCGTGATCAAGGGAAAACTTCTCGCTAAAGTCATTTGATGCCCTTAGCCTCCCCTTTAGAGATTGGGGTATTCGTAGCTCTTGCAGCTTCGACTCTTCGAGTCTTGAAAACATCCATCTAGTATATTGGATGGCCACAATGCAAATACTAGTCATGAAAAATAGCAAGATCCAGAATAGACTCGTCATGTCAAAGGAAGTGTAATCGTCTATTTCGAAGGAATAATTTTCGGCAAGTGAGGTTCCAGCCATTCTTAAATCTTTAGATTGAGCGGCGGAAGTTGAGGTTTGAAATATTCATCAATACCCAAGTCAGGCATGTAATAGAGACATGGTTCACTGTTTCTGAGAAAAGTAAAGGGTTTGAAATGCACGGGGCCCTTCGGTGCGCTGCTTGAAGTTGAAGTGAGTTGAGCTGGGCCACGTTGCCTACAGCTATTGGACGGTACGGCGGGCTATGCAGCCTGACGCCTCGCGGTAAATCCTACTAATAGTTCGTGCAGCCTTGGATTGATCTCTTGCATTTCGTTTCAGCGGAGAATCGGGCAGGAGCCACGCAGAGTCCTCTCAAAAGCACACACACACACACATCTTTGAGATACTTTGGGTCGCATGGCTCTTCCTCCGTCTCCGCCGCCGCCCAATCCATGGGCCGAACGGAGTCGTCCTCCCGCCAACCAGAAACGTCGTCTTCCATCTAGCCTCATAGGTTGCTGTGTGTGCCCTCGATGACCTCGTACGCTCGAGAAGATCTTGATATCTACAGCCATATCAAAGAGCCAAATTACAATGTCTTGAGCTATACGTGGGGTAATTTTCAAGACTCCGGAACGACAACCTTGTCAATTCGAGGGATCGATTGGCCATTTCCGTCGATACAGACATGTCACTTCACTGTAGACTCTTTTCAAGGCCATGATACAACGTGCCGCTGCTAGCGTGAAGTATTCCTGTGACTGGATATGGTCGACATTGCCTGCATACCTCAGGAGCACGAAAACGAGACCAAGGAAGTCCGAGACATTCGAGGCCAAGAAATTGGAAGACAAGTCCAGATCTTCAGCCGAGCTAAGGAAGCTTTTGCTTGGATTTCTCATTTCACCTCCTTTGAACTTTGTGATAATGGCCGGGTTCCAACCACAATCGATAAACTTCTCGAGGTACTCAACAAGGGTGTTCCAGTAAAGACAGTGGAGGCGGCTGTAGTTTATCTCCAGAAATGTGACGAAGTGTCTCTAAGTATGGCGAAATGGATGTGTAAAGCTCTATGTCACCCTTTGTTCCAATCTCTGTGGACGCTCCAAGAAATAGTGCTGCGACAAGATGCCTGGGTCCTTCTCAACGACGGTCTTCTTAAAGTCTACCCCGGCAACAGTCTACAGACCGGTGCCTGTGAATTCATCATGATTAGAAACGACATTGTCGCATTGCAATCAATCCTGAGCGGTAAAGTCGCCGGATTTCTCGAAGGCGCTCATTTGCTAGCAGCGCAAGTTAGAAGAGAAAGTGAAGACCATGCAACGCAATATGCGGACACGATACTCGAGATGTTGTAAACACTTCTTGATGCTTACCTTATAAGAGGTCTCGATGCATTTAAAATCTCCATCCCGCATTCCGCCTACTCTGCTGCACAGCATCGTAAAGCTAGCAGACTGACCGACCGCATCTACCGTATTATGCCAACCTATAAAATCACCTGTGATCCCAACCCACCAGGGGAGGACGAGAATACCAAATTGCAGGCTCTGGAGGACGAATTCGGGACTAAGCTCGTCGTGAGATCGGGGCTACTGTCACAGATATTCATCCACACCACCATAGGTGACCAAATCCCTCGAAGAAGCTAGCTTGTCACACGAAAGTGCATGGTCGATGGATTTTGGGAGATCTTTTCCACACCAGAGAATTGTGTCAAACAGTTTTGCTCGCAGGAGATTCTGCAGGGTTCGAAAGATATGTCTTTTCGCGGTGAAGGATGGTTTCTTGACGATTTTGCGAGATCGATCGACGAGCACCTTTTTCGTTACTGGCCGTCAACGCCAGAATAGTATCTTGGATTGATGCTCTATCACCATGTGTCCCGGCAGGTGTTGGACGGTGAGCCTGTAAGTTGTTTTCCAAGTCGAGAAGCCATCCCGGAAGCTATGCAGAAGTTGGAAGATTTGTACGGCCCTCATTCTGTTGTTGTGGCGCGCTGGGATCTTGTTCACCCTACGACTTACCTGTTGTTCGTTATGTCGGTCTTGCAATTGCCCGGGTCTCTGACCACAATTCAGAGGAATTCACGTTCATCCGTCTAGGCCTTTATCGCTGGATGGAGATATACCAAATTGAGGACCCAAAGCTTCATTATGGCCTTCCAGGAAGCCATGAATTTCAGTGTGTCATTCATTAACATAGTAGCCATTCAGCTAGAACCTGATACCACACAGTTTGGGCATGAACGAAGATGGAATCGCAGGCCACAGCTTTCCAGCTTCGGTCACCCAAGGCTATATCTCGGCGCTACCACGTTGCACCACGTTCACAACACACGATGACTTTAACGTGGTCGCCAACGTTGCGAATAACTCTTGGCTTCCAAGATGAGCTTAGCTTACATTGAATGTATGTCTATCTTGAAGTAGCGGTGTGTCTTCATATTCAGTCCTTCCAACTACAATAGCCGTGAGTCGTGCACATTTGGGTCTCGTATCCAACCTGCCCTGCAATTTTACCGAAGAAGAACAGGTTTTGCTGACTGCTGCTAAATTCTGGGAGAACAACTTAGCACTTAAGGTACCAGTAGTGTAGGAAGTGCAGGGCCTCAGCACTATCCTTTTCCGGTCATGCTCTATAGATTTTGTGGAGAAACGAGTGAAGGCCTGCTCGATTGGATGAGCAACCCTATCATGCAATTTTGGCGAGGAGAAGGGGTCTCCTCGCCGCTCGAGAGGATTGCGTCTATATGGTATATCAGGAACATGTAGAACTGCCTCGCAATTCTAGCTTGGGCAAAGAGGTCTGTGTAGTAAGACAGCCTAAGTGCTACCGCCGTGAGCAGGCCGGTGCGAGTACCAAGCTGAATTGAAGCACATCGAAGAAGTCTGCTTTCTAGAAAGGTTCTAGAAAGGGGGCTCAATGCCCTGCAATTTTAGCGTAGAGGAGGCGGTCTGCTCGATACTTTGACAGCCTCGCTCTCAAGTATGCAAAGCTCGCCTCTCCCGTTGATCAGGGCCCCAAACACGATGCTCTGCAGTTTTAGTGCAGGCGAAGGAGCCTGTAAGTGCTTGAGGCGACAGCATTCATAAATACCATGTAAGTCAATACTGCAAGTCTGAATTTAAGCAAAGAGGAAGCGGTCTCCTTGACAGGGCTAGGCCCAGATTAAATGATCACCATAAAGCTTCATAGCTGAATGGGTAAGGTGTGTGACGTTAGCGGCACTGTAGCCTCATTATTTCGGGTACATGTATACTGTGACGTCGACTTGACGACGAGGAGAATCTCTTGCAGGGTTTTGCTTGTCGCCGCCCACGAATCCAGAGTCGCGCTTCTCGGTGCCGGAAAGGTTACCAGCTTGGTATCTATCACACACGGGCAGTATAGCCGTCTAAGCCGGGATTCGTCTTGTATACGCGCCTAAATTTGGCACCATGCTCCTACATACTATTTTGCGCCTCCTAAGGGCTACACTCAGCTCTTGCCAATCGTCGTTCACAGATTCTTTTGTCCATTCGAGGCGATTCACGATTTAGGGCCCGACAAATCGAAACCTACAGCGACTTCTCTGAGAATGAAATACTTGTGACATCCTCATTCATCAGTTCAGTGCCTCCTGCTCTGGCCTGAGATTGCTAGACAATGATCTCTTAAGCCCGTTTCACGTCGGAGTTTGCGATCTGCGGCCCCCCCCCCCCCGCTCTGCAGAAACTCACCGGTAGTACTGACAGATGAAAAAGCTAGCGTGCTCGAAATATGAGCCGACATGGTCGACAGGGGATTCGTTGTAACTATGGATGAGCACAAGGTGTCTGAGTACAATGAAAGGTGACGCTTGGGCAAGCGGAGCTGGGAGGAAGACGCATTGGCCTTGCATGGAAGGTTTGGCGAACGGGTTTTCCTAAAATAAGCGCAATATGGTTTTTCCTTTGCCTTTCGTGGTAATGTCAATCCGGCTACTCGTCCCATAATGCATTCGAAGGATGTGGGTCAACTTTCTTTGGCTCGTTGACGATTTGGCAAGATGTCGTCACTCTATTTCTTTTCTTGATAAAGAGGTGGGCCTCCTGGAAATTGAAAGCAATATCTATTTGCCAAAGCACTGATATAAGGCTAGGCATACCGTCCATCAATCAACAGCGTGAGAGTAGCCGCCAGGTAAGGCTAACAATGATGATGACTCGAAGGGTACCGCGACAATGTTGGCCAAGTAGACTGATCGACCATCGATCTAATGAGAAAGTTGTTTTGCTAAGTATGGCACAGATGGTAGAACGAGTAAGTCACTGTGCCATCTGACTGCTCGGGTGGCTCCGTAAATGCGGAGAAGCTGGCTAGGCGGGCTTTACACATAGGTGTCATGGCTTTTCCGAAAGCCAGAATGTGCCAGAGGGTTGGTCTTAGAACTGAAGCCCAAATTAAGATGAGAAGCAGTTCATGGGAGTCCAAGTTGTTCTTGGGGCTACCATCTGGGGCAGCAGCTGGATCAAAACCCATGCTCACACCCAGTCGCCTTCTCGAGACGCATCACATCATGTTGTATATTTGATCAGGTCTTCAAAAGAAATGTCCGACAGGTTTACCCCGCGGCGATAACCATCTCAGCTGAATCAATCTACCTCGGACGAATATCCCTTCCGAAAATGCGCTATACGAGCTTGTGAAGTCATGAACTTGTTGCTTCACTTCTCTGGTGAAGCTCAATCGAGCCAGAATTGAGGGGTTATCGGCATGGTCAAGCAGCTGAGCGAGATAAAGGAGGTGTCGTATATGCACGGCATCTACCCGCGTGAGGAGCTGTGAGGCCGAGAGGGGCGAAACACCAACGAGGAGAAGAGGATTGATTTCATCAAAGCTCGGGGGAAAGGATCAAACATGTGTGCCTCATGACGAAACGTGTGTACTCTACCGACGACTGTTCTTAAACGAGCTTTGTCTTTCACTTCTCTACAATCTCTCCTCCATCGAGACAACCAAGATAGCTATTTCGCCCTCGCAAATCTTCTTCTCAATATCATGGCCATGGCACTTACCACTGCCACCTGGGACCCACTGCAGTTTTGCACTCCTGAAGAGCTATGTCAGATTGATAAGAGGTTCGACTCCGTGTTGCAGACCGTCTCCTGTCTTGTCTTTTGGACAGGCGTGTCGCCCGAAAGCGCTAAGCGTTGGGCCGAACAACACGGTGCACCCACTCTAACTTTGGCCCTGGGTCCTCTCTACAGCGGTCGTGATTCCCACAGTCCGCGATATGGCAAGTCTTCGAACGCGTGGACTAAGTACATGAAGGCGGCGTCTGGTCGGTTCGCAGAGTATGCTTGTCGTGATGGTCGGCGCGCAATTGTACTCACAAGACCTCCGCCCGATATTTACAGCAGCAGAAAGTTGTCCAACTATCGAGATCTGGAAGAGCCAATTCTAAAAGGGAGCTTTGGTGGTTGTGGTACGACCACAATAGATTATTGCCATCCAACGGCATCATCTGGGATTGATTTTCGGTATCAGATATGGCCACTCAACAGATCGAACATGTGGACAACCTTTCGTGACACGATCTTGTTGAGAGGACATTCGACGAAAGAGCCCGTCGAAAATCAGAACGACAAAAACAGGACCCAACAATACTCCATCACAATACTTGTCCAACGTGAAGGGTATGAGCAAGCAGGAATCTCCAGGACTTGCAAGTCCCTAATCAATACACGGGAGACTTTAGGTGGAACGCAATCTGAGGTAGAGAACGCGCAACGACGCTGCGACCTTCAACAGAAGCGTGAACCTGCGATAGAACAGTCAAAGCAAGATAGAAAGCAAGCGAAGCAGGAGGCGAAGCGGAAGAAAGCAGAGGGGAAAAAAAGAGCGAAGCGATTGAAGGGCGAAGTAAAGAAGGAAGTGGCACGGATGCGACGCGAGCTGGAACAGCGAATGGCCCGAACTAAGAAGGAAACACAGGAAAAGCGCCTGGTTTTAGAGCAGCGACTAAGACAAGTCAAGCAGGAGGTGGAGCAGCAGCGAGCCGGGTTACAGCGGAAAGCAAACAGAACGAAGAAAGAGAAAAAGTTAGAAAAGTTAGCATTGCGCCAAAGAGTAGCCACAGTGACGAAAGAGGTAGAGAGCCAACGGCTGGAATTGGATCAGCGAGCACGGCGGGAGAAGACAGAAGCCAAGCGACTGCGACTGGAATTGGAAAGGCGGATAAAAGCACTGAAGAACGAAGAGGTCAGAAGAAAGAGCTTGTAGATGAAATAGTAAATGTTGTAGGCAGGGGACAGATGTAAAACGAAATAAGTCACTCTAAGGTGGAAAAAAGCCCACGTCTTACAAAGAAGGCTTACGACTAGTATTGGTAGTTAGTGTCGTCCTTTTATCTTGACTAAGAACAATTGACTATACTGTCATGTACTAATAAAGACCTAACGCTTGAATTGAAGACTCGTGAGGGAGTGGATATAAATCGCTAGGCGCTCCACAATACGCCGAGCCTTGCGCTTAGAACATAAAGGATAGTGTGAGCGAAGAGGTCTATCAGCCCCCAAAGAAGATACCCTACAATTTTGGTGCAGGTGAGGTAAATCAATACTGCAAGTCTAAATTTAAGCATAGAGGAAGGGGTCCCTTATATTCCATATTTTTGAGTGCCCTGCAATTTTAGTGTCGAGGAAGAGGTCTGCTCAATGCTTACTCGGAGACTGTCACGAGCGGCTCGTCTGCCCTGCAATTTTAGCGTCGAAGAAGAGGTTTGCTCTCTTGCTCGTGGCTCGCGGCTCGCGGGCGAAGAAGCCGGCTCGGGAGGACGGTGCGACGAGCACATCGGTGTACGCAGGCTCTGACGCATTCTGGTCAGCAGTGCTTACCTGCCCTGCAATATTGGTGCAGATGAAGAGGTCTGCTCGCTGCACGGATCAGGACAGCGTCGGTAGGAATACATTGTGTATTGCCCTGCGATTCTAGCGTCCTCAAAGAGCTTTGTCTGCTCGCTGCTCGATGATTCTGCAAGGCAGCATCGGCGATCCACCTCACTTATGGCTGGAAATGCGGAGCCTCACTGGCATAAGCCCCTACTTCATACCAGTAGCAATGCCACTGTTCTGCGCTATTCCTCTTTTGCTCATGATGCTAGTCCTGCCCTGCAATCTCAGCGCTGGCGAAGAGTTCTGCTCTGATGCTCGCCGCTCGATAGGATGGCGTTGCGGGTATCGAGGCGAATCTGATGCACTACGGAGTACTCGTGTCCATACCAGCGTTCAGGGCTCCCGCCCTGCAATTTTAGCGTCCTCGAAGAGATCTGCCAGCCCAGCGGAAAAGCGCTCCCAGGACAAGTAGGAAAAATACGCAGCCTTCCAAAAGACATCCATACTGCGTGATGTCAGCGAAAAATACAGCAAATTTCCGGGGCGAAATTCAAAAATGCGCTGTTATTTACAGCGTGGATAAAGAAGGGAGTCCTTGGACTCGATGGGCGAGTGAGATGGTGTCCATTGATCGTCATTACAGCAGGTATTACAGTACTGGATGAGATATTTCTCAGAAAATGTGAGCGGATAGAGGTCACAATGTGCCCTGCAATTTTAGCGTCCATAAAGAGGTCTGCTCTGCTCGCTGCTCCATGACAAGGGCAGCATCGAATAAGCCACGCATGCACCATGCCATGTGACGTTGGTGCTTTTGCCCTGCAATTTTAGCGTCGACGAAGAGGTCTGTCTGAAGGTGTCAGCGCTGGAGGACATCGTCACTGATATATCTGTCCCACATCCTACATGCGCAGCCTCGATTTCGAACAAGAGGTCAAGTTTCATCATTTTTACGTTCAAACTAAAGTTCAAGTCAAGGTAAGTTATGATCTGGGTTTAAAAGAAAGGGGGGGTATCATCGTTTTGGAATTTTTCTCTCTTCTGCAAAATATGTACATACGTCTCCACTACCAAACTGTCACTTAGCTATGTGCAAAAGCAAAAGCAACTCAGGCGGTAGATAGATTAGGTGGTGGGGAAAAAAAGGCATCATCTTGTCTCAACTTTCGTTCTCATCACCACATCCTTTTGTGCCTCCATCTCAAAACTTGCTGAAGTCCCTCGACACCCTGACTCATGCTTGCGCTGTGCCAGGGCTGCCCAAATCATAGCTCGTCATTGGGGTTCTGTGCATGATCCCTTTTTGTGTGAAAATAAAATCCATCTGGCCGTGAAACAAGGGTAGATTTTGTATCTTTGAGATAAAATCTAGCCCTGTCCTTGTCTGTGGGTTTGTACAAAGTCTCCGTCCGTCTCTCGATGCACGCTTTGTTGGAATACACGGAAATGTTGATCATCTCTTGGTTTGATTGGATTAGATTGGATTGGAATTGAACTATGATGAGGTGGGCTCCGCCGACTTGGATTCAGTCATCCAGCCGAGCATGACGAAGGGGTTTCTGGCCCGAAGGCGGAAAGCGGCATGGTCGGTCGATGCGGTTGGCGAAGGAGCGGGATCTGGAATAGGTACCACTGTTAGTGCTTGAACTTCAGAAACGGTAGCAGTAGTAGTGGCTTGGTCAGGAGAAGACAAGGATGGGGAAGCAGGCAGAATAGGAACGACTCCAGAGTTGACATCAGACGAGGGTGATGGGAGTTGAGTTGTCATTGTCACCGTGCCTGTGACGGTCACGGTGCTCACGGCAACTGGCGCTGCTAATGATGGCAGTTGAGGGTCTAAGTCGGACGTGGCTGATGCAGTGGGTGGGACATAGGATGTCATGCTAACGACGCTCTGGACCGTGAGGGTGGTGAGGTCATCTGTGCGGCTGCCATTGTGGTTGAACCCTCCAAAGGGATGATGAGGTCGTCCCGATTCCGAAGCCCCAGAATTGGTCATCCATGGCGCAGAACCATGAGGGTGGGTAAATTTGGGGTGGGTGAAGTTGAAGTTGCCATGAGTAAAGTCGCCATTTGTAAAATTGCCATGAGTAAAGCCATGTGGTCGACCAAATCCGCGGGAGGGAGCTGAGGTAGGGTATGGAGGGGTGATGGGTACAAATGAAGAAGACTCACCTGCATCACGCTTGGTGTACATAGTCAAGTACACAGTCTGCAAAACAGTCTGAGTGGTAGACTCATACTCGGTATAGGTCTCAACTTGGGCGTTGCCGACTGCATTTGGACCTCCAGTGATTTGAGGACCTGTGGAAGTAGTGTTAGTAGCCAATTTCTCAAGTGATTCCACAAGCTTTGAAACAAGGAATGGGTCAGGAGTCGTACCGGTGATGGTATCAGTCGTAGTGACGCTGATGGGAAGGACAGTGAAGGTCTGGGTCTCAATACCAGGGCCAGCTGTTGAACCAGTGTGAACAGACAGGAAGGCAGGAACCCCAGTCTCAGTGGCAGTGGCAGCGGAGGCACTAGCTTCGCTTGCACCACCAGAGACAGGACCAGTAGCCGATGCAGAGAATGCAATGGTTGAGCCTGTAGAGACAGAAGAGGTCAGTGTTAGGAAGGTAGTCTTTAACGAAGCAGTCTTTGCAGAGGAAGTGCTGGCAGCACCATTAAAAGGGATGGTCTTACCTGTGACTGCAGTAGGATTGGCAATGTCGGCCATTTGAGCAGACACTCCAGCGTGATTCAAGGGTTGACCTTGGGCATAGTTGACTTGTGCATTGGAGACAGCACCGGAGCCAGAGTCATCGACGATATCAATGTCCATGCAAGTGGTGTAGATCTCTTGCTTGCCATTGGGAAAACCGAAGGTACCTGGCATAGTGGGCCAATCCCAGACCCAGTAGAGAGTGTATGGTTGACCAGTCTGAGCATCTGAAGGAAGTTGAATGTCTTGTTGGCACCAAAGGTCCGCACCCATCAGGTTGTCTGCGGGATGTGAGTACTGTTGTTGACGTTGTTGTGAGATTGCACCACCGTTGACTTGGTAGCACTGGCCATCATCAAAGTTTTGAGTTGAAAGGAGACGACCACGACCATCACCACCAGTACCATCTGCATTCCAGACACGATGAATGGCAAGGAAGGAGTCATCAGCGCTGGCTTTGCTGGTTCCGTAGACGTAGACAGTTCCTCGATTGGATGGCTTGCCAGGTTGATTGTCGGGTAAAGTGACATGGCCATTTTCTTGGAATCTCAAGGCGACAGCGTCACCTGGAGCTGCCTGCAGCCTAGGAGAACCATCGCTCTGGGTTTGAGAGGTCTGAGAGGATTTGCACATAAGGTCGGAAGGGAGGATCTGGTTGATAGTGCGACCATCGGGAGGAATGAGGTTGACCATGGTAGGATCACCGAATCCAGGGGTGCTGCGCATGTAATTGCCACGAGCGTATCCGGGTTCGCCCACGTATGTACCATTAGGCGCAATGACCATCATTTGCTCGACCCAGGTGTGTGCGGTTGCGAGAGGTGCCGAAGCAAGCAACGCAACCAAGGCGCTGCTGAAGATCGAAAAGGATTGCATGGTGGAAAGATTTCGGGGTTTCTGGTCAGAGATGTTGTTGAGTTTGATTCTTGACCGGCAAGATGGGTTGTAGAGACAGTTGGATCTTCGCAAGCGATATGTAGTCCGTGTAGATTGTGTTTCCCAAAGATCGAATGAAGTGTGGGTATCTCTGATGAAAAAAAGATCGAATGTTCGAAACTTGTCGAGGATGTAAAAATAGTAGAAACGGACAAGCCGTTGCGCAAAGAATGTAGAGAACAATCAAACAAAGGGAGTGATGGTAAAAGGAG
Organism: Cladophialophora exuberans; assembly: GCA_030068005.1. Taxonomy (NCBI): domain Eukaryota; kingdom Fungi; phylum Ascomycota; class Eurotiomycetes; order Chaetothyriales; family Herpotrichiellaceae; genus Cladophialophora; species Cladophialophora exuberans. The sequence continues at coordinate 39,817 of JANSVK010000116.1, forward strand.
TGACAATGGTTCACATTTGCTTTGAAGGGGACAAAGGAAGGACTACAATGCCAGCGCAAGCATTGTTTGTCTTGGTCGTGTGAACAATGTTAAAGAATGGTAGGACGACAAGCGAGCGACTTCACCAGCAGTCGAGCGCACAACCTGAGGTCAGGCAGAACAATGCTTTAGGATTGTTCACAGAGACAAGAGTTTTGAGCCAGCAGAACCGGTAGTGGAGCTTCATTATGGGAACAGTCGATCGGTATCTAAGCGCAAGGGGCGATGAGAATTCTTCGACCGGATGATGCTTGATCCATGGAAAGCGGCCCCGTACCGGGGTGATGCTGGGGGGGAAGATTCGCACCTTTCCGTCTATAGAATGGAAACGCTCAAGCAGGTGTGGATGAATGGGCAAGATTGACAAGCATTGCTCCGACAAGTGTGGCAACGGAGAGCCAATACTGGCATTTCTGGGTGAACATCTGCAGAACAAAGGGTCTAGATCCGGAGGAGATGGTGTTTCAGGAGCTTGATCAGCTAATTCGCGTGGCACGGCAGGGTGCCGGGCGGCCCATTGGTTGGTTCGGAAGATTTTGACGATCTTGGTGATAAGAAGATAAAGAGATAATGCTTGAGGACGGTGTGGCGTTTACTTCACTTGCAGGGACGTACTCACTCGTAGATCATTAGTATTGTTCACGCCCTGAGCTCACATTGTTTCTCTGGCGCGAACATTTGGACAGGCGAGGCAGATGGTGACAATTCCGAGGGATCTTTCCAAATCGCGATGCTAGACCCGGAAAACGGATTGCGCAAGACTCTGAACAGTGGTGGAACGAACAGGCAAGTCCTTGTGACCCCTCTCAATCTCGAGCAGAGAGGAAAAACAGGGGATTTACAGGTGAGAGAGCGTGGCAGAGGAGGTGGCTTCAAACATTAGTGCATGTTTCAAATCCGCTCTAGCGCTTAACCAAAGTAACCCTAGACTGCCGATCAGAGCCAATCATTGCCTCCAAGGCTGCTGTTCCTGCAGCTGGGCCGGGACTAGCCCTTTAGCAGCCCGTTATCTTGCAGGTGTAGCCACCAGGTACCGCTTTCTTCGCTTGCCCGCGCCTCGCTTACTTGATCGTGCGTTTGGGCAGGTACCTGGTGTGACGCTTGGGTCTGACTCGAGTGACAATTCTGTTCACAATAGATGGGTGCATCCCGGAGTTCCAGACCCATGAGAACCCGATTCCACAGTGACGTCGATATCGCTTCGTCGGATGGGCACAGACATAGATTGCAGGAAGCCTGCCAAGGGCTCCGCCGTTAACAGTATTGCACAGGTACTCCGCAAAATGCTCATCATCTCTTCATTGAACGCCGTACTCCATGCTGATTGACCATGAGTTGAGACACGTTGTCGGTCCTCCGCCAGATGACCATTCCACCTCGTTGATTGCGAGTCTTCAGATCACCGTTTGAACCCACTCTCCTCCCGCAGATATCCTTCAAAGTCCAGCATTTGCGTGTTCAGTCTCTTACATTGGGCCAAGTCGGCACCATATCCCACCTCTTGGAACCACTTGAACATCGTTCCGACCTCAGGAATCATGTATAGGAGAAGGTTGCTGACGAAGTCATACGCGCGGGGCATAGGGCGGCCCAATACTTTCCAGAAGATATCCTCGGCTTGCGCTTGGGTGAGGTCACAGCCAGCAAGACTGATTGCAGTGTTCTTGTAGTCGCCTGTGTCTGACTTGGCGAAAGCGAGGGCTGCAAAGGTGCCAATATCTTTGACGGCCACCAATTGGAGAGGTTTGTCTCCCAAGGTATGCCATGTTGCGGCGAAGATGCGCCCAGGAAAACTTGGTTTGAGATTGTCCATGAATGCTGTTGGTCTTAAGATTGTGTAGGTTGTAGCGGTTCCTCGAGTCTTGTCGATAAGATGTTTTTCGACATTATGCTGGGATAGATGAGTAAATTGCAGGATCGCACCAGGCTCGACTGTATTTGCATACCTTGGAAATGAAATGTGGAACAAAACTAGGATCAACTTCCGACTTGTCGTGACCACCGCGGTCCACCGAAGTAAAGACAATATGTTTGACCTTGTTTGAGATGGCGGCGTCTATCATATCAATGCCTTGTTTTGTTTCTACACCTTCGATCTTGCTCTTGAGATCCGGGAGCGTGACTATGAAGACACCCCATACGGCTCCAATGCCACCAGCCTTGGCGAAAATAGCTTCACAGTCGCTCCAACCGCCTTCGATGAGAGTGATCTTGGGATGGGATGCGAGGTTTTGGGCGGAGGGAGAGGTAGTTTTGCGGGTGAGGGCGAGGATCTCATAGTCGAACGGTGGAGGATTGGCTAGCAGAGCTTTAATGACAGCTCCTCCTTGTTTGCCTGTGGCGCCGGTGACAAGAATCTTTCGAGTGGCCATGGCTCGTGTTGATGAGAAGAGTTCTGGTTGAAGTGTTCTGCGGTCAGGCGATGGTAAAGTTGGAGTTCGTAGGAATTGGACGGTGGGTGCTGCATCATAATACGAGTACGACCGCGGCGCGGAGTAGGTGTAGCCTGGTGTAGCTCCCTAAACATAAGCTAGCTAGACTCCAAGTCTGACGTCAAGTCCGCGATTGGATGCGAAAGGTGCATCTTGCGCCGCTCCGGGTACCTGAGTTTGTATTTTTCAGGCCTTCAATGCATCCAGAACTTTTTCATTTTGTAACATATGCAAACTACATGCACACTATTCAAGAAGTAATGACTACTTTGACCGGCACCCTTCCCTCATCCTCTCCTTCCTTGGCTTGATTTGATGCTAACCTGAATGCCTTCTCTCCATCGCCCAGTGCTACGCGATGGGTGACGAGGTCTTCAGCAACTCCGTCCAGCTTTCCACTGGCAAACAAAGCAATGGCAGCAGGATAACAATTGGCATACCGGAACACTCCAATGATGTCCACTTCTCTCAGGGCAGCAGCTCCTAGCGGAAGTGTCTGCGTCGGCGTCCCCATTCCCACCAACACTAGCTTTCCGCCCGCGGCCGTGGCGAAGATACCCAGCTGAACACAGGATGGTACTCCTGTGCACTCGAATACGCGGTCAAACCCAGACTCCAATCCCGCTGACTTCGCAATTTCTGTTGCCAATTGCTGAGCGCCTTCGAGAGTCTCTTCGATGGTGGGAGCAGGTGCTTTTCGGGGAATGAGGAATGTCTTCAGCTTATATTTTCCTCCACCCAGCGCTGCAGCGATTTTTAGCCTCGGAGCGTCAATGTCTGCTATCATCACCTCAGCCACACCAGCGACCGACAAAGCTGCAGCGGTCAACATTCCCACCGCACCAGCACCGAGGACTAGAGCTGTTGAGCCGATCAAAGGCACACCCACCCCTGATCCTGTAGACTGACTCCTGTTCAATGCGTGTAACGAGACAGCCAAAGGTTCCACGAGAGCTCCTTGCTCGAAAGTGACATTTTCAGGTAGCTTGTGGCACATACTGGCCGGTTGTGAAATCACAGTCTGGAGTGTTCCGTCCGCGTGTGGGAAGGTTTTGGCCGACGAGCGGAAAGACATCTTGGGACATAAATTGTACCGGCCAGTGGTACACAGATTGCACGCTCGACATGGAAATCCGACTTCCATAGCCACTCTGTCGTTGACCTGCAGTTCTGATGAGGCACCTTCTGGGACAGCGGTGATGATGCCGGATGCTTCATGGCCGAGGACCAGTGGTGCTTGAATGACAAAGTTCCCATTGCGGCCGTGGTTGTAGTAGTGTAGATCTGAGCCGCATATACCTGTCGCTTTTACCGCTATCTGTACTTCACCAGGCCGTAGAGCAGGTGGTTGTCTTGATTCCTGTGACATGTCAGCATTACATCTTTCCATGTCGAGAGAGACCACCACGCCTTCTTACCATCCGTAGATCTTTCGCCCCGTGCAACACCAATGCCTGTACAGTTTCCGTGCTCGCCATATTGCCGAATCTGTCGACTTCAAGTGCTCGAGAATGATTTATGTTGTCCTTACAGAGTTTTGCTTGCACAGAGTTGCGGCTTTAATTTGTTCAAGTTTGCTTCTGTACAACGACACTTGCTACACAATGAAAAAAAATACAAACCATGAGTGTCCACGACTTTTCTTTCCAGGTGACTGACTCTGTCACAAGCACGGCAATTACACCGGCCGTGGACACTTTAAGTAAATCTCGGCGATGCTGAAGGGGCTCTCCGACCCTGAAGTGTTTGGAGCCGTGGTGGCCATTTGTTCAGGCCGTGGGGGTGGGGGTTTGTGACAACGAGTCGTTGACAGTTCAGTCCCTTGCGGTGCGGGGAGCCTCTGGAAGATTGAAAGTTTCCCCTCGCTGTTCTCCTGTTCTCGCTGCGCATTGAACCATTGCGATCTCGCTCTTTCAAAAGCCGACGGAATCATGCGCCGAGTGGTAGTACATGTATCATTCATGGAGAAAGTCAACACCGGCCAAAACGCCATTCTGCCTGTGAGTTGCCATGTGAGTTTGTTGTTTGGTTATGTCTGCTCGATGCCCTCACGCGATATCTAGAACATTGTTCGCACTCGTCTCGAGATTCACTCCCTCTCACACGTTTCCCTCCCGACTGCCACACCCCAAAGCTCTCAGCACCATGGTGAAACCTACGGTCCTCTTAATCGGTGGTCTCGCTCACACGAATCAAGAGTGGGAAAGCCTGGCCTCCAAATATAGTCTGAAAGAATTCCGCAAAGGTACTCGCGAACAGTTCCTGTCCAACTGCAAGAACGGCGAATACCAGGATGTGGTTGCTCTTTACCGCTCCAACGCGTCCACGTCAGAAACAGGGCCCTTCAATGAAGAACTTGTCTCTCTGCTTCCCAAGTCCTTGAAGTTCATATGCCACAATGGTGCAGGATATGACAATATTGATGTGGACGCCTGTACAAGAAGAGGATTGAGGATTTCCAGTACACCTATAGCTGTCGACGATGCGACTGCAGACGTGGGTCTTTTCCTGATGCTGGGTGCTCTGAGAGCGGCTTGGGTGCCATTAGTTGCAATCAGAGAAGGGAAATGGCGAGGGAATCAACAACTCGGACATGACCCGAAAGGAAAGACGTTGGGAATTCTAGGCATGGGTGGAATCGGTCGAGTAAGGGACACAATCTTTTGCCTTGGGAACAATCCATGCTGACCTACTCCAGGCAATGGCACACAGAGCGCGAGCGTTTGGCATGAAGATCGCCTACCATAATCGATCGCGGTTACCAAAAGAGCTCGAGGGAGACGCGACTTATCTCAGCTTCGACGAACTACTCGCCCAGTCCGATGTTTTGAGCTTGAATCTTGCACTGAACGCCAAGACGCGGCATATCATTTCCAAACCAGAATTTGAAAAGATGAAGGATGGTGTGATCATTGTCAACACTGCTCGAGGAGCTCTGATCAACGAGAAGGAGTTAGTGGCTGCCCTGGACAGTGGCAAAGTCGCCTCTGTCGGACTTGATGTGTTCGAAGAGGAACCCAAAGTCGAAGAAGGACTTTTGAAGAACGACAAGGTGTTTATCGTGCCGCATATTGGCACCAGCACTTATGAGACACAACGAGATATGGAACTACTGGTGTTGCAGAATTTGCAACAGGCCGTTGATCAGGGGACATTGGCGACTCCAATTGCGGAGCAAAAGGGTCATCTGAATGGGAACTTATGATTGAACAGGAAAGCGCGACTTCGCCATAGGACCCAACTCTGATAGAAGGTAGAATTCTGAAGTTTTGATCAACGGCGTCCTTGAGCAGCCCTAGCAAGTGCCCCGGACAACTGCAAGTCAGCCTAGCCGGATACGGCGTACTAGACGCGTCGTTAATGCACTTTACGGACGCGTTTTCCGAATCGCTGCCGACTTGCAGGATGGAGGCTCTACGTTGGTTCATTCGAGTCCAACTTGAACATACCTAGGCATGAGGTTTCAAGTTGGCCGAGACGTTCTTAGATGGCCGGACAAATTCATCTACTCAAATGAATATCTCCGAGATGTATCTAACGGGCAGGTCAAAAACTAATCGAGCGAGTTCAAGTCGTGGGTGACGCGCCCGATCATTTTGAGTTGGACTTGGGACCTTCACTTCAGGACTCCCGTGGTTGCCTGTGGTAAACAGTAGAATTATATTCAAACCTGCACTTCACTTCAATCTGTCAATTTGACAAGTCTAACATCCTTCATGGACTTGTTCTCTCTCTTTCACCTTTTTCCAAGGTTCTCATTGTCCTCGCCCAACCCTCAGGCTGCCTTGGTTCGCCTCTCAAGTTTGCCTTCCTGCGCCACCTCGTCTTGATATCTGATATCTCAAACCCCACCTCCGAAACCTCACGAATTCTCCCATTTCCACACATTCCCTCCATGATGGATGACCCGGATCCTGCACTCGCTACAGAAATTGAAGACGTCGAGGACGAAATTGCTCTTAAGGAGGCAATTCTTGCGAGTCTGAACGAGGACGCCTACGGCCAAGACGACCTTCCCTCCGAAGACGAGAGACTCAGAAAAAGCGCTCGAAAGGATCTTAAGAGGCTTCGAAAACACCTTCGCGCCCTAAAACATGGACCCAAGAATGAAGGAGATGGAACACCTTCCCGGTCATTTGACAACATTCCCGCTGCTGTCGGCGAAGGCTCTGGCACCCAGAACTCTCTAGATCGGCGCAGCCCACCCCCACGATCAGACTTCCTCGAACCTCCAACTCACTCCAGCCTCGTGAGTCGCAAGCGACAGCGGGAAGACTTGAACGATGATGACAAGAGGCCTAGCTCTCTCAAGTCTCGTCGAACAAGTCCTAGCCCTTCATTCACAGCGGCACAGTCGCCCGCAGAATCTTCCGCCACGGTTGACAGTCTCGATAGTCTTGATGACCCATTCCCCTCCTCTTGGTTTGCCGACTTATCTGAAGATGAAGTTGAGCTCAACAAGTCCTTCTGGAAGAGTCGTGAGAATGACGAAAAACTTGCACAGAGCCTTTCTCACGAATGGGCTGATGATGTCGATATTCGACCTGCACATGCTCCTGTCTATCCAAATAATACCCAGCAGTCATATATCGGAAGCAGGGGCTCTGTCGTGAAACCAGAACCATCTGCGCGCAATCGACCTTTGAATTCGATCAACTACCCCATCCTGAGTTCTGTCAAACCCGAACCCACAAGTTCTACTCGGCTAGACCTACTTGGCAGCAGCTCGCGACCTTGGGACCTTGACAGTGACAGCGACAATCCTTCCTCGAATGGTTACCCGCGATTTCCTCCCGCATCTGAGGCAGCTCACAACCGTCCTACCAGTCACATTAAGCGTGAAGCTGGAGACGGATCCTTCTCTATGCCAGGTTCATTCCCTGGTGCCATTCCTACACAGTCCCCATTCACAAGCACTGGTGGATCATCCGTGTACAATCAACGCACTAACATCAATGGTTTTGATCCCAATTCTCCTATTCCTCGTCCTACTGGGGTTGAAACTCCACCAAACGACTATGCCGAACCCAGACAAACTCAAGAAGAATTGAGACAACTTCTACAGCACATTCGTCCAGACGAAGAACTCACTGCCAATAAGATGCCTCCGCAACCGGATGGTTTGAAAGTGTCTCTGATGCCACATCAATTAAGTGGCTTGGCTTGGATGAAACGCATGGAAGAAGGTACCAACAAAGGGGGCATCTTGGCAGACGATATGGGTCTTGGAAAAACATTACAGAGCATCGCACTGATCCTTGAACGACCACCTCCTGAGGGCAAGAAGGCTCCTACCCTGGTCGTGTGTCCTGTCGCACTCCTACAACAATGGAAGCGAGAAATCGAGAAAATGGTTCGAACTCGTCGTACTCAGCAAGTATTGATTCTCCATGGAGAAACGAGAAAGGCCAGCTGGCCGAGTTTGAAGGCTTACGATGTGGTGCTCACGACTTATGGCTTACTTGGTACCGAATACAAACGCAAGGTGGAGCTCGAAGCAAAAGCCAAACGATTGGGGGACTACTCACTTGGCGTGGGCGATAATTGTCCAATTTTGGGGGACAAATCTCGTTTTCACCGAGTTATCCTTGATGAAGCGCATAACATCAAGAATAAGGATACCAAGGGTGCTCGTGCTGCATATCGTATTCAATCTGAATACCGTTGGTGTTTGACAGGAACACCCATGATGAACAATACGGAAGAGTTGTTCAGTCTTGTTCACTTTTGTCGGATCCGGCCTTATTGCGAATGGAACAAGTTCCGTATGGATATTGCTGGCCCACTCAAACGGAAAGGCGATAGTTCCAGGGAACGAGGCATGCAGTGTCTTCAAGCTCTACTCCGTGCCATTCTACTTCGTCGAACCAAGAAATCGAATATCCATGGTCAGCCGATTCTTCAACTTCCACCGAAAGAAACCAGAGAAGATCGAGTTGTTTTTGAAAAGGATCAAGAGGAATTTTATTTTGCACTTGAAAGACAAGCGCAGATCCAGGCCAACAAGTATCTTCAGAAGGGCACCATTGGCAGACACTATGCAAATATGTTGGTTCTATTGCTTCGTCTACGTCAAGCTGCTTGTCATCCAGCCTTGGTCATTGCAGGCAAAGACTTCGTCCAGCTACCTAGTGGAGAGTTGAATACAGATGCGCTCATGCGAAATGCACGCATCCTGGACGTTAAAGTTGTTGAACGCCTGAAACAACTTGACGCATATGAATGCCCGGTCTGCTTTGATGTGACAGAAAACCCAACTCTGTTCTTTTGCGGACATGCAGTAAGTAACTATTGCGTGTTCCCTAAGCTTTACTGACATTCTGTTAGATCTGTGGAGATTGCCTCGTTAGGCTGACCGATAACACGAATAATAATGGCACTCATCCCAAATGTCCACAGTGTCGTGCTGAGATCAATGTCGACAATGTAACCGACTATGCAAGCTTCCTGCGTGTCCATTGCCCTGATCATGAATCACTACAAGGTCCTGAATTCCAAGAAGCTGAGTGTAGATCAGATTCAGATTCGGACTCGGACTCCGACGATGACAGTGACGATTCTGACGAAGGAGACGATCTTGGTGGCTTCATCGTCTATGATTCCGATATCGACTCAAATTCCGATTCTCGGAAGAAAAAATCACCCAAGAAGCGGAAGCCCAAGTCTGAATCCAAGTCGAAGTCGAAACAACGAGCAGCAGAACCGATCAAAAGTCTGGCCCAACTCCGTCAAGAAAGTCTTAAAAGCAAGAGTGCAAGACGGAAATACCTCAAACGTCTCAAGAAGAATTTCCAACCATCGGCGAAAACTACACGGACAGTAGAGCTTCTCGAACGGATCAAAGCTCGTGGCGAAAATGAAAAGACTATCGTGTTCTCCAATTTTACATCCTTTCTGGACATCATCGAGACTGCTTTGTACGACCATAAAGACTTCAACAAATACGTACGCTACGATGGATCCATGAGCAGTAAACAGCGAAATGATGCGGTATTGGAATTCACAGAAAATCGGAATTGCTTGATCATTCTGGTCAGCTTGAAAGCCGGAAATGCGGGTTTGAACTTGACAGCTGCCAATCATGTCATCATGCTTGATCCATTCTGGAACCCATATGTCGAGTATCAAGCAGCAGACCGTTGCTATCGCATTGGACAACAGCGTGACGTTACTGTGCATCGAGTCCTAATTGGGCCAGGTGAAGAGCAAGCTGCCCGTATGCGCACAGCCAAAGCTGAAGCCGGAGAAGACTCTACGGCTTCGACTTACACAGTTGAGGATCGAATTCTGCACCTTCAAGAGCAGAAACGCGAACTAGTGGAATCTGCGCTTGACGAATCAGCAGGTCGGGCGGTATCTCGTCTCGGTGTACGTGAATTGGGATATCTCTTTGGACTGAACAGTTTGTGAGGAGACAGCCCATGAACATGAACTCATCGACACAGACTATTGCAGCGGCGTTCAAAACGTTTCTTCCAACGATACACCACCATCAAAACTTAATCACTTTATTATTTCAGCATCAGCCTCGTTGGTGCTCATCTCCCATGAGTCGAAGAGACTCGCTCCGCGAATGGTCCCTTTTTTTGCGACATGATACCCAATGACAGAAGTAGAAACGACGCGGGACGGCCCACGCCTAGGAATACATAGATGCAGGATGTATGGACAGGACAGTGCTGGTGACGGTGATGACAATCAACACAAATATCGAGATGAATTAGGAGGCTTGGCTTTTAGTTTCCGTATGAGCTTGAGTACTTCAAGCGCCAGTCACGACGATAGACACGAATATCAAGAGGCAAGCTTTTTCTTTTCAGTATGAACATGAGTCCTTCAAGCGCTACCAGTAGTCACGCCGATGAAACACACGACCACCGAGCCTCACGTCCATCTCGCTCTTTACATTTTCAATAGGCGCCTTCTCTTGCTGTGTACACCTCCCCACCCACATACCCGACATCCACGACCCCCATCCCCGCCGCGATCGACCTCTCCGCCACCAAGTCCAACCCCTCCAGCTTCGCACCCGAAGCTTCATGCGCCCACAACGTGATCGCCAAGTAGTTCGTGCCGTTGTAATTCAACACGCCGCGCGGCACGGGGTAGGAAGTCTGTGGACCGATGTGGTTCACGTACTTGCTGAATTGGTAGCCGTTGACGAAGAGCTGGGTTCGGAATTTTGCTGGCTGTGAAGCTGAGCTTGAGCTGGAACTTGAGCCATTGGTGGTGGTATTGGAGAATACGAAAGACATGGGAACGTCCCAGCCAGCGGGCACGGAGAGGTTGAAACTCGTGGCGAAAAAGCCCACGCCAGGCCCGCTGAGGCCGGTGGTATATGGAGAGCGGACTTCCCAGCTCGAAGAGGGGGGACTCGGGAGATGATATCCCATGCGTTCCGCGAAGAGGGCCCCCTCGTTGCGCGGACCCCTGCTGCGGTCGGGATAGGTTTCGCCACCAAGGTTTCCTGTTAACTTCCAAGAGACGGGCATGGACTCGTTGGCGGAGCCGGAGGATAACTTGTAGTCGAGAACTCCTCGCGGTGTCTTCATCTCATCCGTCCCTACGGTCCCGGACTCTTCCATGCCCATGTGGTCGATGAGCACTGTGATCACATGCTCACTACTCCCCGCTTGCAGCGCGGAGGAGGGTAAAGTGTAAGTGACATTCGTGTTGTTCTGCGTACTCACGCCGGTCCAACTCCCCAAAAAGCTGGCGTCAATCCAAACGCTGTGTCCGAACGCCCAGCCTCCCTGGGTGTTGAGACTCAGACTCAGGTTTCCGCTTTGTGGCCCAGCGGTGAAATGCCCGCGGTAGATCAGCGAGCCGGTGTGGAAGCCGTAGTCCGAGCCGTACAGCGATGTCGGCGTTGTGAGGGGTCGGACAGTGTTGTTCGTGTAGGTCAGGTCTGCGGTCGGCCAGAGGGAGTCGTCGTACGAGGCGGCCACTTCGGGGAGGGAGTCGATGTATCGCCACTCTAGGGCGGAGAGGGATGGGGTTGAGATGTTGGGTGGCTTGTACGTGAAGCTTGTGGTCCAGTCTCCCGTGCTGTTGGTGGTTTGGTATTGCACGGGTGAGTCGTTGATGAAGAGCTGCTGTGCGGAGGAAGGAACGCCGATGATTTCGATGGACGTGCTGGTGTTGAAGTCCGCTGCGAGATGGAGGGCGTTGCCTTGCAGGGAGACGCCGCGGACAAGGTACCCGGCTTTCACGATCAGGGAGTTGGACGTGGAAGATTCGCTTGTGAATGGCGCGCTGGTGCTGGAGCTGGATATTTCGGGGACCCAGTAATCGTAGGCTGAATTTGTGTCTGGGGCAGTCAGGTCAGGTCAGTTGGTTTCGTGGAGCTGATAGAAGTGCATGATACATACCGAGGAGGAAGATTTCCAATGATCCCACCTTTACGATCCGTCGAGTCGTCGAAACGTCCCACGCAAGCACAGTGGCAGACGCAGTCTGATTGAAAGTGACACTTGAAGCATCATCGCCCTGAAGCACCGTGGCTCCGGATGCCGAAGAAGAAGCCGCCACAGCCAATTCGTGATGCTCCCCGACCTGTCCGTAGACGATAAGCACAGTCCTGTTGCCAAACGTCTTCCACGTGAATATCTCCGCCGTGGAGTATATCAGCCGCGTGCCGCCGACATCATATTCCACCACGTGAACCTTGGAATCCCGCGGCCCTAGTGTCAGTGACCCTCCAAGTTGTGGGACCGTCAGGTTTCCCGCGCTCGTGGGGAGAAGGAGCTTGTAGGATGTTGAACTCAGGCTGGAGTAGTTGTAATGCCTGACGACGTAGAATGCCGTATTACCAGTAGCAACACTTTCATTCCCAGCCACCACAGATGTGACGCTGAGATCCGCCGTGTTGGTGAAGACGGACGTGGTGTTGAGGTTCTGCGGCGTCGCGGTGAGATACGCGGGCGAGACTTTCAGGAAGTTGGCGATCAGCTTCACCTCGCTGTACTTCTGCCGGTCGACCTGTCGGTTCTCGGATATCGAGGCTGCGTAGTCGTAGGAGGTGTAGCCGAATGGGTGGCCTAGGTTGCCCCAGTTTGTTCCTCCTAGCGAAGGTCGTTAGCAAGTGTCATCTGAGCTGGTATGCAGGGAAAGCAAAGAAGATCTGGATACATCTGGAGAGTAATAACTCACCATAAATCATATAGAGATTAAAAATCTTCGCCGCCGAGGCAATGATGTCCTTGTAGAAGACCCTCACAAATTCATAATTCACCAGAATCTCGCAGTTCTTGAACCCAGGCCCTCCCCAAGGGTCAAAAGAACCACCTTGAAATTCGTCGATGCTGTACGGAGTTGAAGGACTCTGGTTCAAGTGGGTTTGCCAATATGTCGTTGGGAGACCGGCGTTGGGCCATATAGTTGGGTGCGAGCAGTCGAAACCGAGTGGATAGCCGTCGTGGCCGTAGATCTGTGAGTTTGTTGGTCAAATGCAGATAATGGCCGAGACAGGTTCAGGAAGATACTTACGTCCACTGCTCCAGCTCCTGTGCCAGGGGCATTGTGTCCTGCCGGACGAGCATCATTGCTGATCATGGGGACCACAATACCCGCCTGTCTGGCTTGGTCGATGACATCTTGCATGTATTCACCATCAGGGTAGTCTACACCACAGCAGCCTTGACTGTATTCGTTTTCGGGTTGGTATAGGATGACGGGTCCTCCGTTTGTTATTTGAGCACTCGCGATTGAACTGGCGACATTCCGGACGTAGCTGCTGCGGCGTTAGCTTTGTGCCACCGCATCCTGAGTGGATCACATACTTCTGCGTGGATGCAATGTAATCTGCATCTGTTGTCCTCAATCTGCCACGAAGTCTCGCAAGCCAACCTGGAAACCCTCCACCCGAGGCTTCTGCGTTGATATATGGTCCCGGTCGAGCTATGAGGTAAATCCCCGCGGCGCTGGCAGCATCATAGAACGGATCGAGTGCGAAGACTCCCTCTGCTGAGAAGTTCCCCGGAGCACCTTCCAACAGAGCCCAGTCGAGGTAGTACGAGACACAATTGAATCCCAAAGCTTTGACTTTCTGAAAGATATCCAGCCACAAGCCCGGTACGGGAAGTCGGAAAGGATGGAATTCTCCGCTGAATATGAAAATCCTCTCGCCGTGGATGAAGAGCGATGCCTCGTCCCAAGTGACGATATTTTGCAGTAATTCTCGTTTCTCAGGATCAGGATGTTCGAGAATCTTGAACCGTCCGGTGTCATGGCTCGGAAGAACCGATGTGACAGCTTGGACGGTGAGGCACGCAAGGACCGAGAAAATCGAGAGTCTCATCGTTACAGGAGCGAGTGTAGTAAAGTCTCGACCCTATTAAACATTACGAGACGGTCGGGGAGAGACACTCCCTATTCCTTCGTCGAAATCCATTAAATATCTTCCTGGAGCTTCAGAAGTCGATGGTGTCACCCGTTGCCCCATCCCGCATCTTCGAGTGACTCTGTAGACTTTTAAGATGCGGGGGAAGAATCGAATCCGGTTTGCTTGTGCCGGTTCGGCACCTGCAAAATTGAGAATGGCGGCGTCGATCAATGCAAGGAACAACGAAGAGACCAATGTGGATGTAACATGACGACTTTTGTCGGAGGTTGCTTCGGTCGAAAAGAAGGCGAGCGTATATGGAGGCGGGGAGGCGAGGCTGGAGAGGGCAAAAGACCGGTGTACAAACCTAGCGAACTATGTGGTGGACGACGAGGTGGTCACCTAGGAGAAGGATCGACATTGCCGCAGCATTCAAGTTCCTTGGAAATTGAAGCTTGTTCCGATCTCATGATCGTGCGATGCATAATTCTTACCTGGGACTCTATACAGGGTCAAGTTCTTTTGTGCGAGGAAACTCGGGAATCACCTCGGTTGTCCCTGGTAATCCTGTAGATTACTGAGTATGAAAAGAGAAATGACGGAGACGGGGAGATGATGAGAATGCTCGTAAATGATACACAAGTGGATGGTCACAGAATGAAAATAATCTCGAAGACAGCGTTGGTACATATGTACGCCGCCCAGCCTAATCATTTCTCCGCGCCCCTCGTACAGGCACGGCACAAATGACCGACCTCTGATCTTTTGCGTACGATGTAGGAGTGTCAAAAAAACCTGGCTTCACCCACGACTTTGAATACAAAGATACTTCTTATCGCGCAAATGGACAAGGAATTATCGGGACAAGAATCATGGCCGATACCACACGTCGGGCCTACGAACAGGAAGAAGGGCGAGCTCGAGAAAGCCCCGAGGAACATGAACTCCATCGCTTAGGAAATACGTCTACCAGCACGGCGGCGGTTGAACAACCACAGCGAACGAAAACTGCAAATTCTACTACCCCAACGCCTCAAAGCCCTCGCAACGGTCATGCCTCCCGCATCTGGAAAACCATCGGCTTCCCTCGCAGACTCGAATCTCACATCCGGAAGAAAGTGCCCATGAAAGCTTGCCGCGACCACCTGGCCAACGAGCGCGTCTTCCTCGCGTATGTGCGCACGGGCTGTGCGCTTGCGAACATGGCGATTGTGATCCTGCAGCTGTATCGATTGAACGAGAAGCCCGCTCCCAATGGCGCGTTGAGCGACTACGGTTTGGGGATTCCGTTGGCGACGTTGACGCTATTTCTCGCGATTGCCGTCACACTAGGCGGGGCTTGGAGGTTCTTTGTCTGCCAAGATGCAATGGTGAGGAAGAAAACGATCGTTTCGAGCGGGACGGCAGTGTCAGTTTTCATACCATTGACAGCTCTGGTAGGTTGCCCACTGTCTTTCCGACTATCAAGATGTTTGTGCTAAAGTGGAACTCAGTTGCTTCTGATACTATTCATATTTACCATTATCGCCAATCCTATCTCGGATCCTAATACTTGATCGCCTACCATTGAAGCCACATGATTACCTGCATGGTCACCCTACCGCTGATACCGGGATTCCCCTTACAGGAACTGTTTCTCACTAGCAAAATTGAGCCCTCCCATGTTGACACCTTCATACGTTCATCGACTCGCCACCTGGACTTCTGCCGTACACCACGACGACCTGAAAGAAAAGACGACTTTTAGGGTCATTCAGCCGCTTCATGACCTGTGCTAGAAGAGTGCGCACTTCCAAGAGGCTCCACTAAGAAAATTTAGCTGGCGTGCCGACAGGAGAGGACATCTTGGGTTGTAGATTTATACATACCCCCAAAAAGCGAGTCAACAGCGCAAGACACATGTCTTCCAACCCCTGTTTCCAATACAAATACGCCAATTCGCCCCAGAGCATGTGACGAGTGGACTTTACCCAACCGCCAATGGGACAGGTGATTTTGCGACCGTGCACTTGAGAAAACCCTGCGTTGTTGAGGCCATCGAATATTTTGTCACAGACGTCAAGTGGCCTTCCCGTAACTATGCTGGCTTCGGACAGACTCTTCTGTAGCTTCATGAGCGGGTCGTCGTCCTGAAGTGGTGATTTGGGGTCAAAAATTCTCCAATCAAACTCGCCTTGCTCAACCCAACCTCCAGGGATGAGCGAGGTGAGGACGGACGAATAGAATTTGTCCCAGTCTTGAAAACACCCATTGAGGCCACGAACGTGGATATAGTCGTATTTATGATAGAACATATCCAAGTATGACATATCATCAATATAGAAATTCACGTTTGGCGGGACCCATGAGGGTTGTATCGGCGACAGATCACCACCTTCTACACGGCACTGAGGAAACTCATCGGCGAAATCGATCGCCCATCGCCCAGTACCAGTCCCGACGTCGAGTACCTATCATCCGGATTCGCGAGTTAGAGTTTAGCTGCCCACGTTATCTTATATATGGCAACACGTACCCTTTTGGGCTCGTCTCCTAAAGGAGCTGTGTATAGTGCTTGGTTCAGTACCTCTTTGTAGAGGTAATGGCCGATATCCAAGTTTTCTTGGGCTGCCTCGTCATTTGGCTGACTGTTCAAGGGTAAGTGCATTAAAAAAGGAATACGATAAAGGTTGTTCACTCACAGATATAGTCCTGCCCGATAGCCATGGTAACGCCTCCCATTTTCATATTCTGGCTCTAAGAAAGAGCTTGCACCTGTGGGTCCAGTGAAGCAACTAGTCATTGAAGCACCATCCCACCAGTCATCTGTCTCTCTGACGTGCGACGGCCCGTCAGTTGGTCTTGGCTTATTCTGTTCTTTTGACTTAAGAGCATGTGGTGTGGAATTGTCGAGGCCCAGCGGGAGATCTTCGAATGGGCTTTGGTCCTGGTCGGGCCGGTTACCCGTTTCTAACATAAGAGCATGGTGGACTCCTGTATTTTGAGCTTCAGTAGTTGCAACATCAGATTCCCTAGGTGCCCAGGTATCTGCATTGGTCGCATCAATTGCTTGTTCAAAGACAAAAACACGTTGAAGGTCTGAAAGCTCACGTTGTAGCTTTTTAGTACGTTTGACTTTGATTTTGCGATGCTCTAGTTTACGCTGGTCGGACTTTACTGCTGCGGCCCCCGGCGATGATAACATCGACGAGACTTTAGTTTTGGCCCAGCGCGTACGTTTTTTGGATTGAAGTTTTGAAGTTGACGGCGATTCAGAAGCGTACGAAGCATCTCGTAATATCTGGGCAAAGTGTAAGCCACATTGACTGCATTTTTCGGCGATATTTGTCAGTGGATACAGCAATATACGATCGACGGTGATCTTACCACTTGTAGTGTTGTATTTTTGTGTGAACGCTCCAAGGACGACGAAGCACCTCGACTCTTGATGTTGTCGCGGAACATGTATTCGGCTTTGGCCCGCATCTTGGACAAGCTCCACGAGGTGTACTCCAGCCATGACGAGGCAAGACAATGCTCATGATAAGCTTTCGTCCCGGAAGAAGGACAACTTCCCATGGCTTCCATAGATCAACTATCTGACCTGTCCGATCGTCGAAAATCAGATAATCCATTCGTCGGACGCTGGACGAGCCAGGGCAGCTTCTGAAACGGGCTTCTAATGAACTGTGAAAGACCTGTAATATCCGTCAGTGTTGAATATGCCTCCATCTCACTGACATACGTCTCGAGAATTCAGCCACTCAATATGCAGTGGCGCTATCCTCCCCAAAGCATCCTCTAGCACCGCTACCTGATTTAATATGACTTGCGCAGGCACTGGATTTCTGAGATTCAATTGCAAGCACTTGATAAATTCAAACACAACTTTACCGAGCCTCCATATCAGCATCGCTGCCATTTTGGTGTGTGTCACCTCGCGCTTTACAGAGCATAATGCTTGGTTGATTGAACGCAGCTCGTTCCGGGTGCTGTCTGCCGATTCTGAATGCTGTTGAACCTTTGTCTCCACGCGGTGAAGTTGATCTTGTTGTAAATTGATTTGGATATGGAGATTTTTGAGGGCGTCACTGTGGTCCTCGTGAGCTCGAATTTGTGATAAGTTCAGGAGTGTATTCAATGTTGAGGTTTGTGTTGACAGTTGTGCTCGCACCAATGTGACATCCTCTTTTTTAAAGAAAGCCCATTGAACTTTGCGTAGAGTAATTTTCCAGCCTGGAATGGCGGCGGTGTCCTGTGATACATTGGTTGAGTTTGGTAAAGCTTCATCGAATTTGGTTGTGCGTGTGAGGAATGCATGAATAATGCGGCAACATGCCTGAACAGTCTCTTCGACTCTTTGTCGATATGTACCGTCAAAAATAGTCAAGCTTGAATCGCATAGCAAGTTCAATGCCCTTTCAAGGCTCTGTAGCTCTGCCTTTAGTGCTAGATATTCTGCAGAAGACCCAGCAACATTGTCTAAGGCTCTGATGACATCCTTGACAAGGAGAAGACCACTGATAAAGTCACCTGCTGAGAATCCAAATCCAATAGGCATTGTCGGGGAAGGTGGGAAAACAAGGAAGAGGCAGTCGTCACCCAAATGGACGTGAACATGTGGTATGTTCAGTCGCACAAGCAGCAGAAACGCGGCTCTATCTACTGGCTAAGCTGCAGGGCAACCTGGAGGTCACACCGCCCTCTTTCAGCCTCACGGTCTCTGAGATCTGCCCTGGGGCGGCGCAGCGAGGATTACCGCCGCCACCCGGTTCCAAAGACTTCACGTAGCCTCATTTCTCTGTAATAGTTCCGCTCTTTCGCGGGGATCCTCGTATTATCAGGTCACATGTCCTCGTGCGGTCATCTTGCAATTCAACCCCATCGAAGTGGTTGTCGAGAATTTAGTAGAGGGTTAGGAGCGGATTTTCTCACCTGAATAGCTTTGTGGGAGGATTGCTAGATAGAGAATTTGACTCCAAATACACAAGGTTGTTAGCAAGAATGTCAATCGCAATGGCACTAGTCTGTCCTCATCGTGTCATCGATGAGTAGTGGCCGAGTATAGCTTGAGATTCTGCAGAGCACCGCATGTTTGCTGATGGTGTTTCGAGATTTCCTCGAAGCAGGACACCTTGTCCGTTTACCATCAATGCCATGAGCGAAGTTGAGGTGTATCAAGCGAGATTGGCGAAGCTGAAGTCGAACGATTTGGGCGCTGGCCCGGGCGGAGACACTCGACAGCCCGGGATACTTTCTCTTTCTGAGATTTCCGCAAAAACTCTTGGCAGTGTGCGCACCTGCGAAAATTGATGCTCAAGCAATCCAACTGGAAATATTTCTCTCTCCACGTCCAACGACCACAACTTCCCACGTCAACATCATCCCATTCCTTGAGGTATGTCAACTCCTCTGCCCTCTTCAGCTAGCCCAAGATGAGCACTCCAACTGCGCGCTCTGGTTTGTAGCATCTCCGGACGTTGCGCTTTGGACACGCTCATCTTTTGCGACACGAGCTGAAGAACCCTTGATTGGGCACTCTTCCTGGCTCGAGGCTACTGAAGACTAACTTCGACTCTAGATACCTCAAGTTCCTCGATCTCCATACGAACTTGAGAATCTCATTTCTCCACAAACACCGCCAACATGGTCAAGACATCCGTCCTCAACGACGCTCTTAAGAGCATCAACAATGCTGAAAAGGCCGGCAAGCGACAAGTCCTGATCCGACCCAGCTCCAAAGTCATCATCAAGTTCTTGGCTGTCATGCAAAAGCACGGTACGTGGACACTCAGGCAGTTTCATTTCGTCACAAGAGGAGGACCATACACACCTTTACGGTTTTCGGGTTGATAACTAGGCGGCGGTTTCAAATTTTGCTTCTACGACCTTTGCCCTTTAAGTGCCCGAAAGATTGAATTTACTTCTTGCGGTCGATCTTACACATTTCCTTTCTTCTCACCATGTTTGTAATATGTTTATTCGATCGCAACATTTCAAAATTACGCCTCCGGAACTGTTCACTGACAGGCTATTGGACAGGCTACATTGGCGAATTCGAGGAAGTCGACGATCACCGCAGCGGAAAGGTTGTTATCCAACTCAACGGCCGTCTCAACAAGACTGGTGTCATCTCTCCTCGCTACAATGTTCAACTCCGTGATCTCGAGAAGTGGGTTGTCAAGCTTCTGCCTTCTCGTCAATTCGGATACATTGTCCTCACTACCAGTGCTGGCATTATGGACCATGAGGAGGCCAGACGCAAGCACGTTGCTGGAAAGGTCATTGGGTTCTTCTACTAGACGGATGTTCTTTGAATGGTTCAAAACCAGGCATGACTGTATGATCGAGGGAAATTAGATACCCCAAAAGTCCAAAATTTCAGCATTTGAAACACGAAGAAGCTTGAACTTCAAATAGATCTCAGTCAATCAGATCCTGGAGCCGAGACTCTCGACCAAAACTTGCCTGCTCCAATCTGTAATTCATCAATTTTCCTCTTCTTGGTCTCGCTATAATAAATCCTTTGACTTTGCGACCGCACAATGCTAAGTGCCAAGCCATACTAGCCCACAATCGGAATCTGCGGGGAGAGAGATTTCACGCACCAAAAACTGATCCCGACCTCACCTTTGTCTTCATCTTTCATCCACCCAGACCTTTGAACCCGAACAAAATGGTGAGCGCGGCTCAGAAACATCAACTGAAGAGTTGCTAATAGTATTCAGGCGCCCGCAGCATCCTCCGGCGGCAAGAAGCAGAAGAAGAAGTGGTCCAAGGGAAAGGGTATGTTCTGATCGAAATTCCTCAAGATATCAGCAGGATTGTGGCCCGCGCGGTCAAAGCAGCCTCTGGTCTCACGCGAAATGTCATCGGCTGACAACTGTTTTCTCCTTTCACAGTCAAGGACAAGGCCAACCACGCCGTCGTTCTCGACAAGGCCACTTCCGATAAACTCAACAAGGATGTCCAATCGTACCGTCTCATTACCGTCGCAGTCCTGGTCGACAGACTAAAGATCAACGGCTCGCTAGCTCGCAAGGCCCTTGCCGATTTGGAAGACCGAGGAGTTATCAGGAAGGTGGTTCATCACAACACCGGAAGCATCTACACGAGGGCGGCTGCCGGTGGCGATTAAGCGAAGAGAAGCGACGAGGATTTCGTGGAAGGTGCTATTGCGAGATGGCACAAAAATCATCAAACTCTCGACATACTCGGCACAATGAAACGTCAAT
This sequence comes from Cladophialophora exuberans, assembly GCA_030068005.1. NCBI lineage: Eukaryota > Fungi > Ascomycota > Eurotiomycetes > Chaetothyriales > Herpotrichiellaceae > Cladophialophora > Cladophialophora exuberans. The sequence continues at coordinate 60,825 of JANSVK010000116.1, forward strand.
GGTCATTACGGGAAGATGCTGACGATGGATTTCTACCGGTTGGCGCATGAAACAAAATACTCTTTGCGTGGGCTTCATGAACAATTCGAAACGGCAACTGTGTATGGCTCTAAGCTTCCGAACCTCCAGAGTGATCTATTCAACGTGATGCGACTGTCATAGCAGATTTCATCATACAGCATTCTGCGAGGTGTACACATTGCGAACAGAGACAGTCGAAAACAAAAGCCCAAACGCCTCGATCATGCTTTTCGCCGTGTACTTTTCCTATTCTATCATGAAGTCGTTCGTTCCGGATCTAACGAGATGTTGGTCATTGTACAGGTTTGCCAGGTGCATCCTTCTTTTTGTCCTTTTTCGCATTGATGTTTTTTCTCTTTGGCCGACCCTTCTCCGCCGGTTCACACAGTGTTGGTGGTTCTGCCGTGTATTCAGAGACACCCACCAGCTTGCCGACTTCGAAGTATTTCTTGTGGTTCGTGTAAAACTCCTCCCACTTGTTGACCTCGGCCAGCACTCGCTTCTTGGCTTCGCGTTTTTCCTTCTCTGCTCGCATTTTTCTTGCGCTACTCGAGATGTCCTCGTCGGGATCATCCTCAATGGGGATATATATCTGCTCTGCTCCACGCATATCCCCCGTACGGTCTTCTAGGAAACAGCCAGTGACGAAGGCTCTGGTGGCATCTCGTCCTGCAAACACTTCGTAACTTCCTCCTGGTCCGTATGTATGTTTGCCTGCGGTCACATCGAAAATGGTGCCGTTGATTGCCAGATATATGGGCTTGGTGGAGTCGGTGCCATTGTACAATGCCAGTTGCTCCGGTGTAAGCAGCAACGGCCCCGACCACCAGTGAGAGACCTGGGCAAGGTCGAAGAACCAGGGGTTGTACCTGAAAGTGTATGAAGCACCCGAAGTCAGGTAGTAGGAGAGCAGTCCAGAGGCGAATATTAACGTGACTAGGACGCGGAGTACATCGACGAACGAGATGACTGGGGAGGTTGTGTCTTCGAGTTCTACATCGGTCGAGGTGGTGGACTTGGGTAAGGACGATGAGGGTTTGCCTGCCCGTCGTCGAGCTGTCGAGTCGGCCATCGTGAGTGGTTCAATTAGGGGACATCAGAGTGTTCATCAAAACAGATCAACCACATGGTACTGTCGTTCTCTCATTGGTGCGCAGGTGGCACGGCGACGATGGAGTGATGGTGGTGATGGTGAGAGCCTGGGTGGGTGGGGAACTGCAAGTCGTTGGCTGGGAATGAGATGCATCTTTCCAGCCACGCCCATTCAGCTCAATTGCTCAACTCACCACCACCCTCGCACTGTCGTTCCTCCTTCTCCGTCATTTTTCTCTGGATTCAATGCCCTTGTTATTGCGAAAAGTATTTATACGGTCTTGACTATTCACACGCTGCGATTGCGACCGAACTGCATGCACACGTGCGAGCCTCGGCTGCGGAGAAAGTAAACAAATCTACCCAGGAAGCTCAGCCTCGACAACCACTTCCACTGCTTGAGCACCTATTCGCGAACCTCTACCCGATGCGCCCTTGAACTTGCTTCCGCACGATTCAACCACCACGATGTCCTACTCATATACGGTGACGGAGCGCAAGCGGAAGACGACCAGCTCAGGAGGATACGGCTATTCCGGCCACCGATCGACGTTTGGGTACTGGCTGCCACTGGCCCTCACAGTAACTGCTGCGACCATCGGCGTTGCTGCATGGGTATGGGGCGAAAGAAAGGACGATGAGGAGGATTATAGTGGAGATGAACATTATCAAGGAGGAGGAGCTAGCTATGCAAGCATGAGTGGTGCACTTCCTTCTGGTCCTCCGCCGCCTGGTGGCTTTCAAGGTCCTGGCGGTCCTTCTCCCGCACCCATGATGCCTGGACCGCAGCAACCTGGAGGGTTTGGCGGTCCACCGGGTGGGTTTCAGGGCCCTCCTCCGCAAGGAGGCTTTCCACCACCACCTGGAGGCTTTCAAGGAGGTCCTCCAGGTCCCCCTCCGCAAGGGTGGCGCGGAACTGAAGAGGAGTGGCGCACAACAGCCCGTTCAACAGCTGTGGAAGAATACCAAGAGACTGGTCTGGTCGCGCGAATGTCCAGCGCATTGGGATTCGGTCGCTCAACTACACCCGTAGGCAACCCTTCGCAAACTCAACCCCAGACGCAGTCGTACGACTGGGCGAATAAACCATTTGCCTCTGCCACAGCTGCTGCGGGAGCCATGTTCGGCGCCGCGGTCAGCACGTTGAGTGGCGGGGGCGGCGAGGGCTATGAAGACCACGAACGGTGGAGCGAGGAGGCCGAGCAACGAGACAACGACCGCAGAGTTACGCAGGGAATCAAACGACGCGGCACTGCTGACGAATTCTTCTCCGGAGACGTCGACATGCCTAGGTCGGCTTCTTTGGCCAGTCGGAAACGAAAGACTGTGGCTGTCGTGGTCTCGGCCGTCGGCGACGCAGATGGCGACGTTGGAGATCACGCCGTGAGTTACCATGTCCCTGCTTACAAGCTACCAAACACTAACATAACATTCCAGTCCATCCTCGCCCACCTCCCCGAATACATCGACCCGGACACAACCCGCGTTTTCGTGCTAATCTACGCGCCTGACCTCAAAGCCCACCCACTCGCGACGCCCACCTCGCGGCCCTCGCAATCCATGGCCTCGTCCTTCTCCAACATCAGCCAGACCGACGCACACACTCCTGCCGTCACACCCGGCGACTTCCCCTCCGGCGACGACGGGATCCTCTCCCAAGTGGACCCCAAGCCGATCGACGAATCCTCTGCGCTCTTCAAAACGCTGTACAACCAAGCCATCTCTGTCGTCGACCGCGACACCATGGTGATCCCCTACACCTCCTCCACGGGCCACAAGCACATCCTACGCTCCCTAGCCCCTGAAGTCGTGTACATCCAGGAATCCCTCTGCGGCCGCGACGGCGAGATCGTATCGGATTTATCCGGCTGGGTGCGACAGACGGTGATCGTGATCGGCGACGAAGGCGGACACGGCGGGCTGGTCGACACGGACGACGAGACCAGCTCGGCCGTCGGCGTGTACAAGCGCGGCGAGAAGTGGTGGCAGAAGGAAGAACGCACGGGCGTCGGGAGGAGGGTCGCCGTGGTCGAGAGTCTGAAGGTCGGCGAGGATTGGGAAAGGCGCATCAACGAGAAAGATTGACTTGTTTGGCACGGAGAAGATTGGATGCGCGATCCGACGGGGATGGCGAAAGTGCGGACGCGCGTGCGTATGCTACGTGGGGAGTTTTTAATGCCAGTGATGAATATGAAAGCCAGCTAGCCAGTTTCTATACTTTTGTCTTAAGCTTCCAAACGGACTGTAACTCGTGTAGTGGAGGACATGTTTGGATTTTGAGCAGGTACCTAGGCAGTTTCTATGGTTGTTATAATACCATTGGCCCTTGGTTGTAATCTGGAGAAGGCTCCCAACATCTATCTACTGCAGCCATGGTCTTTACAACTCTCAGCATCGTGGGTTGCAAGTGTTTTTACTGCCGAATCTAGCTGGCCAGTGCCGCCGCTTTTGGACACACTCTTTACTCGATTGCCAAACTCCACTCCACACCTCGATCCGCTTTTCACATCATCCTCTTTTATCCTGCGCAAAGCCCGCTCTGCCTTTCTGCTGTTTGTATGTGACTGACTTTGATTGTCATTTAGCCTTGTTCTTGGGCTCTTGCACTTGGTCCCAAAGTGCGGAAGTGGAGCGAAACGTTCAAGAAGATAGGAGAGACCGGACCATGGTGAAGATACCTGAGGGCAAATATTCTCTGGCACTGCATGCCCATCGGAGCGAGCTTGTGGCAGGCGTGTAGTCAGATTACGGGCCTCTGTACCCCGTCCTCGACATCGAAGTTGTCCAACAAAGAAATCAAATTCTTCCCAGACGAAAAGTCCCAATGGGAATACGTTTAAGACAAAGCCGTGATATTGTAGCACGTCATTAGTCAACTAAAGCCATGTTCGCAGAGGCAAAGTGCGTATTTATCTCTTTCACATCAGAAATCCAATGACCCAAAAAAATTGTGCAAAGGTGTCTTCTTGTGGGCATTCGCTATTTACATGACAACTCCGCAAACAACTGAAAGAGCGTCCAGCTCAGTGTTTTGTTCCAACTTCTTGGAGCACGTTTTCAATCTGCTTGACTCAATTGGATAATATCCAATTGGAAGTTTCCTGGCGTGTGATTCTTCCTCAAGACCAAATCCACCTCTTCCCACCCTCACATCTCAACCTCCTACCCCTTATTCGTGGTGGGGAACTGGTAAGCAATTCGTCCTGGTCCACAAAATAGACCATTCAGTCATCGCTTCCGGGGGTGGTACAGCAAATTGCTTGGATGGCTGGAGGGCACGAAGCCTCGCAGAAACAAGGACAAGCTCGAGGGATCAGAGCAAAAGATTTGTCCATGTCGGCTGCCACTCTTGCCGAAGTTAGGTTGACGAAGGCGAAAGTTGTCAAGAGAGCTTGGAGGAGACTTGTCGGCTTCATCTTGTAAAGGAAGGAGGGCAAGATATAGGCGTTAAAGTATTGATACGTGCTGTATTTGGCTATCTGGGAGACGAGACTTGTGGCTGCTGTTCAGAATCGGCTCGCTCTTACGAGTCTTTTATATTTAGATGGCCACGGAAGAGTTCAATATAGTCTTCAGTTGTCTCTGGATATCAAGGTTACAGAAGAAGGTTGCACCAGACAGCTCAGACAGACCATCATGATGTCGTTAACATGGATGAAAATCAAATACCATTTTATGACTTCGTACCTGCAACCTGGTGGTCTCTGCCCGGCAGAACTGTACTTTTGCTTGATCAAAACTCTAGCACGAGGACCTCTTTGCGTGCAAGAACTTTTCAGAAGTAGGGAATGATTGACTCGCGAGGTCTGAATGTCCCTGTCGATATGGTCACATATAGTCAAATGCAAAAACAAGTAAGGGGTCTTTGATAGGGGTGCCGCATTCAAGACAGACCAGGCCCCTTGTCTTTGCATCTTATGCTTTTTCCAGCTACCACAAAGGCTCTGCATAGATCTAACAGCACCTGTACTATAATGGTCATACTACACATTCCTGATCTGTGTTTGGGAGACTTTCACTAAAGTCAGTGATGTGGGCACTGTGCAAAAAGACGTAGAAAATAAACGAGACTCGGAGTCTCTCCGAACCGACACCTCTTTCTACAGACCCTTGTGCCCGAGACTCTCGGATACGGTAGCGCTTCTCAGGAGGACCGCGCGCTGGCTGTATTAATAGCGTAGTACGTAAGGACAAACCTTGAAGTCGGAAGAAAGAAAATAAGTGAAAGTGATGCTCGTACTTGCGATGTTATTCCGTAGAAAGGAAGTTTTGATGCTCTTGAGTTAAGAACGACTTATGTCAGAGGCCAACTTTGAAGTCACCGGGCAGCACTCCACAAAAGTCTATATCTGGCATCAGTATGGGCTGTTTTGTGGTATACTCGTGTCTTTGGCCAAGCAATAAGATCAGCGCTATCCGTTGTATCCCATACACAAAGAATGCCAGCTACATATCCAAGCCCGGAGGACCTAATTTTCAGTCCGTGACTCTGAATTCAGTCTACGTATGAAATGAGCCACCTTCGGGTGTGTACTTGTACGAGCTATAAAGCCGCTGCGCAGAGCGAACTTCTATTGAACGCTTTTTTGGAGCAAGAACTCTGCCGTGATCTTAGGGTCAAAAGAAAGTTTTATGCATGGAGAAGCTTGTCGAATACGACTCGGAGTACAAGAGTCGCCTATCTAATCCGGTATTAACTCAAGTAACCTTACTAGCAAGATGACCAATCAGTGTTCCACTCGACGTTCTCAACCGATGTCGATCAAGAATCCGCAGAATCGGCACGAGGGCGCTATCTGTCCTCGAGGAGTGATAGCCACTCGGGTGCATATCATAGTAAACCCAGCTCATGCTAGGACAGAGTCCCAAAACCCTAGATATTTCCTTCACCAGCATCTCACTTGCCAGATCTCTCTTCTGTTGAAACCGGTAGCTGGCTGTGAAAGGCAGCTTTGCGAAACGATGCCGGCATGGTACCGAGACAAACTATTTGGGAGAGTTGCATGAAATGAGTAGGACAAGTAAACCTAAAATCCCACCGGTAAATGGGTAATGGAAAAAACCAGCCGACCTCCAAGGCTGTTATTGATCCATGTGACGCAATGACAGGCTACTGACCCATGGCAGTTTCGTCATGAGCTGCGTTGCTCCCCTTGTTGTGGTAGTATTTGACAGATTGAAGTGAATGGACGGGCGCGGAAATGCACAGATGAAGCCTTGATCCCACTTTTTTAGTCTTGAAGCTTGGTTCTAAGGCACCACGGGCGGCCACTATCCGCCGAACCTCTACGACTCGGAGGTCTGTACTGGATCTTTTGTGTAGGGTCCCCGGCTCGGCTCCGAACCCGGTAGGCTAATTAGCCGTACCGTACGAGCACTTGATACACTAGTATAGAGTTCTGCTTAAGACTTTTATCCTGATGAGGACCGCGGTACATCATATCCTCCTTCTAGTATGGTAGACCTCATTCGTGACCACTCCATCATATCCGATTGATCCGACCGACTCGATCCAAGGAGTGTGGGTTGTTAACCCGATGGCAACTTCACGAGCTTGAGGGACACTCCTTGCAAGAAAATCATCGACGATTACGACCCTGTTAGCGTCAAGTGCCCAGGGATGCCCACTGGCTGACTCGCTTTCCAACTTGAAAGCTGGCAACGGAATTGACAAGTTGGCCCTGTGCTGGGACGATCCCGAAGGGCATAAAGAAAAGCATAGTGAAAGCGCGTACTGCAAAGCCGATTTATCGAGCGTACTTTTACTCCTTCTCGTCTTGGACTCCATTTTTGCCCTCCGACCAAAGGACGGGGTTTTGATGTCGAAAAAGACAAGACCAATCAAAGCCAGCGACCTCACGCTCCTGTGTGATCTTCTAGTCTCTTCTGGCATGTGCCCTCCCCTCGCTTCGGGATGGGTGTCTCGCCAGCTCCGGTTCGGCTTCTCACAAAACATTTGTCCTTGAGAATCAGACGTATACGACGCCAAAACACCGAAATCCTGTGCTCGGGCAAGTAATTCAGCAATGGCTTTTGACCAAACCCTTTCGAACATTCTTTACAAACCATTCCTACAAATCATTGACTGTCCATGGATTCTTTTGCTCGATCTCTTCACGGCCTATTTCAGTCTGCTCCGGAACGATTCGAAGCTGAAAGCGTGGCAAGCGGCATTTTGCTTTCGGAGGGTAATTCCTCTCTGTGCCCAGCTATTCGATGATAACTGCTACCTCGGAGGTCGCCATTGCTGGTTGTCAGAAGGCGCACAGGAGATCCCTTCAAGATCGGGTTCAGTAGATCAGCTCTGGGTATTGATTAATGCCGTTACGACGTTGTTTTATCTTTCGATGCTGTTCCAGGGACTGCTATTTTCACAAATTACCTGCATTTCTTGGAGAGCTCTGCCAGCTTACATGGCCCAGCGACCCGCCTTCTCGGCACTTTTTGGCCTGGCATCTTATTTTGCGATTTATATTCTGGGAATTGGAGGGTTTGTGCTCTGGTCGGTTTCAGTAAGCATATGCAGCCGGTAAGTCTAACTTTGGGCGTCAAGAAGCGCGCAGCCTCAAACCACGAAACTGACATTCTCGCCAGGGCTCTTATTTGGGAGTGATGTTGCTCCTCAACTTTGGCCTAGTAGATCTAGATGCTTGGAGCCTCGAAGGTTGTTCTGATCTAAAGTTAACAACGTGGTGTCCCCTGCCGGACGGAATTCCCCCTAGTACCGAGCTCTAACGACTCGACGGTCCGGCATGTAGCACTGGGACCTACTATTTTTGAACTGCAGTTCAAGGATCTGTGGAAACTGTGTATTTCCCTGGGAGTCATATATCCCGTCTCTCACACACCCTGGACCTGCGGTATCGGTGGCACCGCAGCAGCACGGACATGAATATTAATGCCACTTCCATCGGGGTTATGCATAGTGATGATGGTACTTCGCTTTCATTGTACTCTTCAGACGGGACCTCTGAATAGTAAGCGATCCAAGCTGTTTGATCAACACGAGTGACAGCCTTGCCGGAAAGTAGTTTGGGTGACGAGGGTCTTATACTACGGCGGCTGTCAAAAGCGGCATTGCGCCTAGGCTGCGACCATTCCCGAAATGGTAGGGTTAAAAGATCGTTGGTGGATTTCTCGGTAATGACTTTACAATTCAAAACCCGACAGACGCGCTGGCCACTTTCCCAAGCTGTAAAATATACCTAGGTATCCACGTTAAGCCTCGCCGATGCCACGCTTATACCACAGACACGCAATGTGTGTGGGAACATGAGTCATGATCCAAGGGATTTTTTCACTTTCCTCTTCCTTCAAAATTATCGACACTAACGATTGGCGTATATGAGCCTCTGGACTCACCACCAACTACTTTAATTAACATGGGGTATTCATTCATAGATTCACGGCGAAACTCCCAACGATAGCAAGGCGACAAAACTCAAGCATAGATCTCGACAACCCTAGCCTGCACGCCCTTCGAATCAAGCTTGGGACTGGGCAGGAAGAAGTCGTGCTTCAGACGTACGTCAGACTCATCGGTCTCGAAGAGTTCGAATCGGAAGCGCCGTAGTAGAGTCGCGAGGACAAGAAACATTTCCGCGTAGGCCAGGCTGTGGTGATTGGAGATATTAGTAAGGTTTGTTCAATAGTACATGCAGTCAGCTGGGTCTAAGGTCTGAAAAGGAATGGAAGTACGCACTTGATACCCAGACACCCTCTGGTGCCCTTCCCAAAGCTCAAGAAATAATGATCGAGTGAAGACCCGTCTGGTGCTTTTGGGTTGTCGAGCCATCTTTCTGGAATGTACGAGTGCGAGTCTGGGAAGATAGACTCATCGTGATGGATGTCGACGAGTGTCATGCCAATGGCGGTCTGTGGTGGGATGGTCCACTGTTTGTATTGTAGTGGCTGGGTCAGCACACGCGGGTTGCGTGCTGACACCCCGTAGGAAAGGCGCGCGGCTTCGACGATGCATGCGCGAAGATAGGGCAGCTGCTCTACGTCTGTGAGATCTGGGCTCGTCTTTGGGTCAGGAATTGCGTCGACAAGTTCTTGGTACAGTCGCTTGTAGACGTTGGGTTTGTTGAGAATGTGGAAAAATCCTACGCTTAGTGCGAATGCGGTGGTCTCGATACCGCCTCCTATCACGGTCTGGGCCTCGTCGGCCATACGCTGGTTGCCCTTATCTTCGGGAGGGAGTGAGCTCTGGAGCATATCGTGGAAAATCGTGCGATGAGATGATTGCTTTGCTTCTGTCAGCTCACCGCCTTCTGTGAGTCGTTGGAGCATGTCTTTCAGGTCCTGTTGGGATCTACTCAGTACGTGTGGCGGAAATCAATGATTGAATTCCAACAAACTCACAACTCGTAACTGGAGTAGTGTTCCCAATGCTGGTTGCATGCTTCGTACGAGACCATGAGGAAGCGCATTCAACAACTACGCCTATCTTAGTATCTAACGTGTAGAGCCGTCAGAGGTTGAAACTCACCGGGTGAAACCAAGGAAACTGAACAGCAACGTGACCAAACTCGCCAACAGCCATGAAAGCAGCGTGGAAAGAATCTTTAAAGTCTGGAGAGTCCAAGTGGTCGTAGCAGATTCCAAAGGCGTACTCCGTGATAACATCCCCTGCAAAGGCAGGAAATGCCTCTGAAAGGACTATGGGAGTGCCCTTATCCTTGTACTCGGAGACCTTTCTACTGAGTAGTTCAACCTTTTGGCGAATGATAGGTTCAAATTCTAATATCGACTTCTTCGAGAAGCTATGTTTCGGTCAATTTGGTTTCTGAAGCCTGATGGATCGGACGTACAAAGGATTCAGTGCTGCACGGCGACGACGATGTAAAGCATGGTCGGACGTGGTAATGATTGAACCATGGTTCCCGAACCTTCCAGCTGCCCATTCGTGCTTATTTGGCTTGCCAGTTTTGACATATAGATCATCGTAGAACTGGCTGTCTTTGATATGAATCTCGTCTGGTGCAACTCGGACAATAGGACCTGTGACAGATCAAGAATAAGTTGCTCAGATCAATGTACTATCAGAGATATGGAGCAGCGCACCATATTGGCGATGCATTTCATCAATCCTGGATGAGTACTGGCCCTTGAGGACAACTTCGTAGTAAAACTCGTACCATCTTGAAAGGGCGGCTGCTTTAGGTCCTGGAAACTTGGCGATTGGTGAGAGATACAACCGATTGATTGCCAGAGATAGCAGATAGAAGAGCCATAACCCGATCACGACAGTGAAGGGTGTTGTGAAAGTGTTTCCCAGCAGCACTGAGTTACACATATCGGCGTATGCTTGAGCAAGGAATGCAAAAGCCAAATAAGCAGACAAGGAAAATTTTTGAACGAGGAAGGAAGTTACAAAACATACCGAACCAGCGTCGCTTAAGAGAAACCCGGGCATCCAGATACTGGGGAGTTGATCTCTTGTTGCACGCCGTATAGGTCTTGGATGCTCTCCTTCGGTAATATTAGCAGCTGGCGTCATTCGTTGAAGCTGATCGAAACGAATTCACTAAGGCCATTGATTCGAGAAGCCATGTTACTAGCGATGAAGCAAGCATCAAATAGACGTTAAGTGAGTGAAGAATCTATGCAGCTAGGGGAAGAGAATGCATTTGCTAAAGCAGAACTAGAGATACGGGGATGTCCCTTCGGCTTCCGGGGCGTTCTTCCCCCGTCGACAAGCGTCAATAGGGCACCTTCCGGGTGCTACTTGGCAAATTTAGGCGGCCAATAGCCAACGCCCGGAAGAAGAAGTACTCACTGGCACTTCTCGGTGCTGGGTCGGACCGCAAAAGTGAAAAAGCCACTTGCACCACCCTTGAACTCCCACGCCACGACACATGCCAGTTCACGTCCTTCAAATGGTCATTTGGCTACGGAGTACATGGATTACTGCAGTATTCCTGCCAATTGTCTGTCATAGTCCCTGACGTTGCGCTTTATTTCGCTTCGAGCAGTTCCATACCATCATCTGCCTTTTGCTGATGATATCGTGGGCTGACTGTGCGCGACTTCACTATCATGCAAATCCTTCCTGACATCCTTGATTGACTGCTCCTTGTACTTTAAACGTTAGCACTTTCCATAATTGAAACGAATTCCTCTCTTTGAACATGAGCATCACCCCAGGACAAGATATACAACCTCCCACCAGTGATGCGATAGTCGAGCAGCCCGAAGCCCCAAATCCGGAGGAAATCATTCAACCAGATGTAGGTAGGCCATGCCACGAGAATGTCGAGCCAGCGGACAAAATAATTAGCAGCGTGGTTAGTCCTCTGGTAGGGTCCAGCGTCAAAGTACTGGGTACATGTGTTGGGTCTAAGGCTCGTCTCGACTCTATCATCATTGTTAACAACAGTGGTAAGGGGGGGTGTCTCGACAGCCCCCAACACATACAACAAGAGCGTTAACGCTGGCACCTGCCAGAGCACCAACTACCCTGCCAATTATTTTGTCCGCTGGCTCGAATTTATATTTCAGACACTAATCTCCCCTACGATTCTAGTCAGCCAGTGACACAGACTCGGCCTTGGGTGACGACATTTCAGTGACTACAGCTTCCCTCACTTCTTCCATCGTTGCTTATCCTTACGCACATGGTCGTCGATATCATGCCTTCCGACAAGGTGAATACCCTCTACCCAACGATGAGGCAGAACAGGCTCGTCTGGACTTGCATCATCACATCTTCCGATTGACACTGGACGGTCGACTCTTTCGCGCCCCGATCACGGCAAACCCAGGGCGAGTCCTTGATTTTGGTACCGGCACCGGAATTTGGGCCATGGATTTTGCCGACGAGTTTCCTTCTGCACTAGTCATTGGAAATGATCTCAGTCCCATTCAGCCTAAATGGGTACCGCCAAATGCCAAATTCTATGTCGATGATGTTGAGAGCGACTGGGTAAGCGACGGTCAGGGAGGAGGGTATTACGATTTCGTACATGGTCGCGCCATGGCCGGCAGCATCAAAGACTGGGGCAGGTTATATCACCAGGCTTTCAAATCCCTGGTCCCTGGCGGTTGGATTGAAATGCAAGAGTACGAAACGTGGCTCAAATCTGATGACGATCCTGAGCTCGCGCGCATGCCGTACCTGAAGCAATGGCAGGATGAAGTAAACCGGGCAAGCATCATTTTCGGTAAAAGTCTTGACACAGCCAGAGATCAGAGGCAACATTTGATTGACGCGGGATTTGTCGATGTTCAAGACGACGTGTATAAGGTGACCACTTGACGGTATCCCATGTGCTTATCCTGGTTGCTGACAATACACTAGGTCCCCACAGGGTCTTGGCCACGCAATCCAAAGCTCAAAGAGCTGGGTAAATACCAACTTCCGCAGGTCTGTTCAGCCATAGAGCCGTTTTCACTGGGTTTCCTCACCCGCTTCTTGGATTGGACCGAGGACGAGTGCCGTGTGCTCGTGGCCCGGGTCATCCAAGAGCTTCGAGATCGCCAGAATCACCTTTATGTCAATTTTCACTTTGTATATGGCCGCAAGCCAGAGCAGGCGTGACGTGGGTAAGCCAGGAAAAGGACGATCTGTGTCACCTTGTACTGTCGGGAGGAGTTAGATGGGAAAAATAAACAACAAGTACAATAAAAAAGTCTCCTGAAGTCAGGCAGTAGCCATCAAATGCTCCGCCGTACTGGTTGACAATCCGTGCCCGTCCACAGCGTCACGTGCTCGTCCCAATCACGGCCTTGGCGGCTGCTGGGGCTTAAAGCAACTTCTCTATGACCCTGCAAGTGACCATCACCACCAAATCGATCTCGACATATCTATCCCATTCGACTTAATATTCGATACTAGCCCTTCTCCTTCGATCTACTAACAGCCTCACACTCAGCGCACCTCGAGTTTTTCTTCGCCCGACCCTTTCCAACCCGAATTCTCTTCACCCGCTGCCCCTCATGATGCGCGTTGGCCCAACTGCGTCGCATCACGACCGAACACTTTCTGAACGCATATCACACCCGGCTCTGTAGAACCTCTCCACGACCCGACCCGACGCCTTGCAATCGCGTCGCGAATATCGCCCACCATGGCCGCCGTCATGGCTAAACCCGCAAGTACGGCGACCAGGATGAAGAAGCCTCCTGCGCCTATACTACAGACAAATATGAATGGGATCAAACCACCTGCGCCCTCTGCCTCCCCATCCAGTGCGCGCAAAACTCTTCCTGGTCAAAACCAGACTCCGACTTCCGCTACTAACAGTAACGCCACCGCAAATGGCGTCCCCAGACCGAGTCGTCGATTACCACGTCCAGCAACACGGAACAACACGGCCGACAATGGGGCGCAAGAAAAACGGTCCATGAAGAAGTTTCCGGAGCCCTATGGTATGTATCAGTTTTCCCAGATCGTTAAGGGGACAGAACTGACTGGACCCCGCAAACAGTTCCCCAGGATTCACACATCTTGCGCAAGTTCAAAGGATGCGCGCCCTCCCTCATAGTCCATCTTCACCAGACACACTTTCGCTTCGACCAGCAAGATGGAAGTTTCAGCTATCACTCGGAGATGCGCATCTTCATCGACCACTTAGCTAAAGGAACTATACCTCATGACATGGTGGAAGAATTTCGAAAGTCCGAGGTGAAATACTACGATGGGTGGCTTATAGTACGGGTGGTGGATCATAAGTCTCCTGCAAAAGCTGCTGCCGCCTCTGGAGCTGCCAACGACGACGAAAAGCCCTTTTCAATCCACAATTACAACCAATATATCACCCCCTCCCCTTATGCGCCTTACCCTACGAAAGAACAATCTGCCTCCAAATCGCCCTCACTCAAGCAAGATCCAGTACCTGGTGATCAGAAACATGCAGAGACAATCGAACGCAAACCCTCGAAACCACAACCAAAGGTCTATCATGTCGCGCTGAGGCCGACTATTCTCTCTCGACACATGGATCTTGTGATCGACGCAATGGCACCTGATCCTAAGTCAATGAACCGGAAGGGATCTCAAGCGAACGCAAGCGGAAGAGGCGCTGGAGCTCCACAAACTCCAATATCAGGCATGCCTCCAACTCCCTCGACAGAGAAGCCTCCGCCACTGAAAAAGCAGAAGCTAAAGATCGATCCGAAGGACATGCTCGAGTACGAAGGAAGAGTTGTCAATGCGACAGCGCCACCTCTCTATCTGGATGCGGTAGAGAGTTTGGCCCAGGCTGAGGCTCTACTGCATTCGCTAAAGGACCCACTTCACGACCAAAGGCCACCATCACCTAAAAGCCGCAAGAGAACAATTGCTGAACTTGCAGCTGAAGACGCTCAAGCGAAAGAGCAAGAACGCTTCATACTCGTTATGGACGAACGAACTGCAGGTACTAATGGTGCCACGAATGCAGCGGCTGTCGATAGTCAAGGAGCTGCATCATTATTCCAACCGCATTTCGAGAGATTCAATGCTCTTGATAATATTAAGCGTGAGATCGCGGAGCGGAAACAACGTGAAAAGGACCGGCAACTTCAAGAAGATGAGAATAGAAGAGGTCAACAAGAACGAATGCAGGAAGAGGAAAAGAAGCGTCTGCAAATGCAACGAACACAAGAGGCTCGTTTGCTTCGCGCACGTCAAGCAGAAGCGGCTGCAGCGGCCATGGCTGCTCAACAGCAACAGCAGCAGCAATCGCAACCTCAACCTCAGCAGCCTGTTCAACGACCTCCTTCTCAACAGATGAATGGAATTCCACCTAACATGCAGAACCAAATGATGCAGCGTGGCTCGCCTACCATTCGTCAAGGTACTCCTCACGCAGCTTCATCTCCTGTCGTCACCAGTGCTGCACAAGGAGGCGTTCCAATGGCCATTTCAGGCTCACAGCAAGGCCATGGCTCACCCCCTCGGCCAGGATCGGCTGTCCAGCATGGTCATCCTAGTGCACCGATGACTAGAGCTCCCAGTGGACAAGGACCGAGTCGTAATGGTACCCCGCAAATTCCTCATGGGACACCGGCTCCGAGAAATGCTACACCGACTATACGGCAGAATACTCCAGCACAGGCTGTCGCCCATCCTAGTCCTCATGGAGCCACCCCTCAGATGATGCCTGCTGGAATGATGCCCGGAATTCAAGGACAGATGGCAAATGGGGTACACAGGCCGATGAATCCTCAACAGATACATGAGATGCAGAGACGTCATGTCATGCAACAACAAGCTGCCCAGGCCCAACAAGCAGCAATGCAGCAAGGAATGGTTAATGGTACTCCTCAAATGTCTGCTGCCCAGCTGGCTCAATTGCAAGCGCAACAAAATCAACAGGTGCAAGCGAACAGAGACGCTGCTCTTCGTCAACAACAGCAGCAACAGCAACAACAAGCTATGCACCAACAGCAGGGAACGCCCATGAGCGCACATATGTCGCCCAATCCCAATTCTAACCAGAAAGCCTATAATCAATCAGTAGTCGAAGCAATGAAGGCCCAGATGCAGAGTATACAAGGACAACAGGGTCATGGCTCACCTGCCCCTAACCACATGACTCCTCAACAGCAACAGGCTCAATTCAATCAGGCTCAGGCTGCAGCGCAGCAAAGGATGATGCAGCAGCAACAGCAGCAAGCCCAAGCCGGCCATCCCCAAGGACAAATGATGGCCCAAGGTATGGCTCTTCCACAACAGCAGCAACAACGGGTTCCTATGGATCCTGACACGCAGAGATGGTATCAAAATACCTTCCAGACCTATCAGACACGGCTCGCGCAACAAGCTGCTGGTAAATACGGTGGGAACATCCAGATGCTGCAGGCACCCGAGGTCCAACAGATCAAGCTGCAAGCCCAACAACTCGCGCACCAAGCTCTGCAAAAGAAGCGGAACATGGCGCAGATGGGACAAATGGCGTCGGCGCAGCAGATCCAACAAATGCAAGCCCGCCAGCAGCAGATGGCCCAACAACAACAGCAAGGTGGAGGCGGCATGCCAAACGGGATGATGAATATGGGAAATATGCAAGGCCAACCCCCCAACATGGCACACGTGATACAGCAACAGCAGGCCCAGCATATGCAACAGATGCAGATGCAGCATGCCCAGCAAATGATGGCCGCTCAACAGCATCATCAACAACAGCAGCAGAACATGCAGTTCCAGCAGCGATAATTTCGAGCTCGGGTACACCTCTGACAGCTGGCGTAAATTATTTTTTTTGAAATGACAAGGGCTTTCTTGGAGGCGAAACAAAAATGGATAAAAACCTGCTTTGGTTTTTTTCTTTTAGCTTGGAGCCCTGATGGATAGTTCTGTCTGCGCTTTCGCGGTGTTTAAGGGTGTAGGTTGGAGGCGGGCAATTCCTCGATCGAAGGGGATATCATCTGTTCTCTTTGTTATTTATAAGTTTCTTTCGACACGATATCTACGAAAAAGAACGACTGCATTCGAAAAGGGAATTATATTGCGACGATCAACGCTATGGACCCTTGGAGGGCAAAGGGGGAGTGAACAGGGGAGCCAGAGGGCCAGCGAAATTTGCAACCGTGGATGAAATGGCAATGGATTGCACAGCATTTGGATGGATGGATGGATAATGCGAACGCGAAGTGCACAAGTACCAGTGTGCAGTTTGCAACGAAGTTGGTTGTTGCGTACCTAGGTAGTCTCCGGCCGCCCCCGTTTTTGGTCTTCTTTCACACATACAGTACCTAGGTACATACGTGTCGATGGTAGGAGGAAATTGGGCGAGGGCCAGATTCTCACCTCCCTAGGTGGGTACTAATCTAGTATGTTTTTATCTCGTGATACCAAAAGGCATGGGGTGGGCACCAGAACCTGGAATCTCGGACTGGATGGCGAAGCGAAGCAATGGGAATTGTGTATATCCAATATTCATATTTCATATTCGCTACATAAAAACGGTTAAACCTGAGTTTTTTTTTAATTCGAAATATGCGAATGAAAATGAAAATAAGAACAAAAAAATTGTCAAATGAGTCACGCCATATCTTGTCTTCGATCGGAATAGTTACAAGGGTGAGGAAATTCACAATGATTGTTCCATGGGCGGGTTCGTGAGAAAGTGTAGCAATTATCCATCTAGATCATTACATCGACTATTACATGCAGTCAAAAGCATTGTCAGTAGAGAGATCTGCTCCTATGTCTTTTGGGGCCTCGGCCGCGGCGGACTGTTCCTCTTCCTCCTCCATCGTTGCCCCAATGATGCCGATACCTCTTAGCCTGACGACGCTGACCAGGATTGTGAGCAGGGTCAGTCCGAGACAGTACCAGGCTCCGGCGCGGTAACCTGACAGCAGAGCATTATCTCTCGCAATAGTGGCGTCGTCAACACCCTCGGTAACGCTGCGCGAAATGACAGCCACGAGGGTGATGCCGACACTCTTGCCAATCTGTGCTAGGGTATTGAAGACCCCACCTGCCAGCCCCTGGGTGTTGTCTGGAAAGACTGTCGTGATGAGAAGGTTAGAGACGGTGAAGAGCACATCGGCACCAACAGGGTTCAAGAGAACTGACACGAATAGCCAGCGCCAGTATGTAGCGTTCGGATCGGCGATAGCGAGAAGTAATGGGGATAATGCCGAAAGTGATAGTCCTCCGATGATGGCCCAGTTCGCGAAGACTCTGTGGACGAGAAGGCCGATGGCGATGCTGGTGATGGTGCCAGCTATCGGCTCCGGTAGGAATCGAAGGGACGCTTGAATGGCATTGAGGCGTTGGACGTGTTGGAAGTAGAAGGAGAAAAGGGTCTCGACTGCGTTGAAGGCGCCCCAGAAGAGCAGGACGTCGACACAGATGCTTGTGAAGATGCGGCAGCGCCACAAGGAATTGGGGAGGATGGCGGGTCGACCGAGTTGTTCTTGGCGGCGAACCCAGAATACGAAGGCTAGGGCGAAGATAGCGGCGAGAATTAAAGGGAGGATCGTCCCCGGGCCACGGATGCTGTGAATATCGCCTGTCAAGGCGGCCAAGGCGTATGAAAACAGTGCAAGTGTGGCCGTGAGTATGAAGGCTCCAACCCAGTCCACCATCGTTAACAGCCGCTTCCATCTCATACGGAAGGAATGCTGCATCCTGGGAAGGGCAAAAAGTGCAAGGATGCAGATCACTGTATTGAGTCCTGCTGTGATATGGAAGCCCATCCGCCAGCCAGGACCGTGAACGAAGACGCCGCCGATGGCCAAACCGAGTGCGAAGCCAATAGGTTGACCAGCGCCCAAGGCGGCAAACGCTAGGTTTCTGACGCAAGAGCCCTTGGGAAAGTAGGTGGTAATCAAGCTGCTCGTGGGAGGAAGAGAGATAGACACCGCTATCCCAGCAAGGCCTCGAAAGAAGATGATCTGGAGGGGAGTCTGGGAAAGGGCAGTGGCCAAGGTAAAAGCACTTTGGAGAGCACTTCCGACTAGGTACATGGTCCGAGCGCCAATTGCACCTGATAGAGCTCCTAGAATGATCAATGTACAACCGGTAGTCAAGGCGTAGATTGATGATGGCCTGCCGTTCGCAGTCAGCTCAACTTGTGCCACAGTCATACGGAGGAGCGAAGGGGAAAATACCAAAACATCAACGATGGCGGAATGTTCAAGTCCTGGACCAAAGTTGGCAAAGCTATGGTGATCAAGCCTGAAGTCATACTGCTGATCAGATTGACAGAAGCCACGCAGAAGATCATCATGGCCGTGAGGCACATTGACGGCCTTCGCGTGTCTCTAGATTTTGTGGCCATTTCCAACGTCGTCTCTGATCCTCCCTCTTCCACTGGTTTCATAGTGGAATCGCCATGTTTAAAGTATGATTTTCCTCCTGGTTTTCCCATATCTTTGACATTCCCTGACTCCATGATGGAGATATCGACGGCGATATGGTGCACACGCTGAGATGGACAAACAAGGGATTTCGCAGCAGAAAAAGGGTCGCGAAGGCAATATACAAGGTACATGCTTACTGAGTTTTCAATGACACTGGAACAAACTGCGCACTGCGGCCTTACACCTGCATAGAACCGTCGTCACTGGGACAGGAGACATGCTCACTGCCATGTTGAACTCTTTGTTAGACGAAGGCCTACCTATCACTGGTTGGGGCACCGGTGTGCGAGAGATTGCGTACGATGCCTGTGAAGTATTTGAGGCAAAGAAGGCAGATGGGAAAGAACGAGAGTTCATGAACTTGAGGCAAGAAGAGTGTCAGTGATGAGATACGCGATTCTTTACGTGAATCTCAGGCGTCATCTCGGTGGCTGCTCGGGGTTCTGGGCTAGACGCGTGCACTGGAGCACTTGGGCAATAAGCTATGGCCACTCCTGTACCCCTGTACACGCCTCCCAATAGGCGGTGATCTTCACCCATTACGCCATCTTAGCGGTGCCGGTGCCGCATTTATTCAAAGACCGAACTTCATAAAGTCGGCAAGTGGAAGTGGAAGTGGAAGTGGAAGTGGTCAGCACTTTACCCAGACTCTTCATTGTCTCTAGCTATCACTTGCTTGCTGCTTCACGTCGTTTGCCAACGTGAGTAGCTAAAGCAAGGCTATTACAGTAAAGTGCCATCAACGAAATTGATGCAGCCTCGTCAAGCCCATCTTATTCTCTTCCACCTCGCCGCTAGCACCCTCCACCACCATGACCACCTCGAAACAACAGTCCTTCATGGAGCTCACTCAGAACCCTCTTCATACTTCTCGCAATTCAGGCACGACTCAAGACATCTACCAGCCAATGCCTAATCCTCATCTCCTGCACGGTGAAGCAAAGAGCTCTGCCGCAGCTTCTCTCCAGCTGCGCGACGATGCCATGATCTCCCGCCACCGAACGGCCTCAACCTTTGATACTGAGAGCCAGTCTCCTACGCATGCTTCAGCTACCGACCCTCTAGACCTCACACGACGTCTGAAATCTCGCGCCGATCTTGATCACATCTCCGCAAATACTGCACGTAAGAGACAGTATGGTTGCAATCCCTTGCAATTGGCCGGGAAATCTCAGCAGGCAAAGCTCACCGACTTCTACGAGTCTCAGAATGAACAGATCCAGCGTCTACTCAAACCGGTGGATGAGCATGTTCGCGAAGCAAGAGATGTACAAAACTCGAACCAACTGCGCTTTCAGATCGCCGTCTATGGCAGTTTCGTCGCCAATATCATTCTTGCCATACTGCAAGTCTACGGCGCCGTTGCGTCAGGCTCCCTTTCTCTCTTCACCACTATGGCTGATGCTATATTCGATCCCTTGTCCAATGTCACCTTGATTCTTTCCAACAAGGCCGTCAAGAAGGTCGACGCAAGGAAATTTCCCGCTGGCCGTGCCCGCATTGAGACCGCAGGCAACATTGTGTTCTGTTTCTTGATGACCGCCGTCTCCTTCATTCTCATAGCTTTCTCTGTCCGAGAATTGGTCGAAGGCTCGAATGCAGAAACAAAATCCTTCCACTTGCCTTCCATCATTGCCGTCAGCATCGCCTTTTGCACCAAGCTTGGCCTCTTCCTCTACTGTTGGGCGTTGCGGAACCAGTATTCCCAAATCCGCATTCTTTGGGAAGATCACCGGAACGATCTCTTCATCAACGGGTTCGGTGTCCTGACGTCCGTGGGTGGCAGTAAACTGCGCTGGTGGATTGATCCTTCTGGAGCCATTGTGCTTTCAGTGCTCATCTCATTCCTGTGGTTGCATACTGCCTATTCCGAATTCCAGCTTCTTATCGGCATCTCTGCCGATACCGAGACTCAGCAACTAATCACCTATGTCTCCATGACCCATTCCGACCGCATCAAACAGATCGACACAGTCCGTGCTTGGCACAGCGGACCAAGATTGGTGGTTGAAGTCGACGTCGTCATGGATCCTGAAGAGACCTTGAGAGTTAGTCACGACATTGCAGAAGACTTGCAGATGAAACTGGAGAGCTTACCGAATGTCGAACGAGCTTATGTCCATGTAGACTTTGAGTTTGAGCATCGACCGGAACACTTCTTGAAAAAGGAGTTGTAAAAGACTCTTGGAATGCTCATGAGACGGCTCTCGCTGCGTGATCCTGTTTTCGAGGCCTCATTTCCGGGCTCGACCTGCGGGCTGTTGCTGGCTGCTGGAGCTTGCGCGCCTGTTCCCAAATCTTTCGACCGGGGCGATCACACACAGGTCGCCACCACAGAAATTTCGATACAACGGACCTTACTGCCTGCCAATCCTGCCATTTCGGGTCAAAGTCCAATATCTTTGACAGCCTTTTTATGAACCAGCCTGGGTTGGTCTCCGGCATCGCCATCATAGCACCCATTACTGTCACCCACAACAGCATATTGGTGATAGATGAATAAGTCTCTTCTTCGGAGATCCAGAAGTCAATCGCTTCCAGAGCATTCTGTACATCCCGGGTCAATTTTGACGCTGTTTCGTGTTGTGATGAGGACGGAAAAAGCACGAGTTCGCAGTAGACGAGGCCGGCTAGGCGACAGCAATCTGCAATCAGTCCTTCTGTTGTGTTGGATCTCGATGACGCTATGTCGACTTGTTGAAATGCCCGTTGTGATTGTTCGGCTTCTTCAACAATATCCTCAAGTACAGGGGCACCAGGAGACTCTCTTTGGAATTGGTCGAGAGCAACCGTTGCACACACTGCTCTTCTTTGAGCTTCCTTGAGGAGAGGCGGGAAAGAATGGAATTCTCGGAGTCCGCTGCCCAACTCGAATGCGAAAAGGCTCGCCTGGGTGTCTGGAAAGTGCTTTCTGGATGTCAAAAGGGAGTCATAAGTGAGGCCATCATCATCCCATACGCCATTTGACCCTGCGTCGGACTGCGCAGGGTTGAAAGGAGTCTCCAGGAGTGAGTCATATGATGCAGACCAAGGCAATGCGTTTTGATAGTCGGCGGAGTCTAATATTCCACTCTCCACGTTCGGAATGGAATCGGAGCTGGAGGATTCTGCTGGAGAAGGAGAAGACCACGGACTTGCAGGTGTTGTTGGCGTTGATCTGGCAATCGACTTCTTCGGTGCCTGCAGCCGATAAACAGACGTCCATTTAGGTCGGCAAGCTGGTGTATTGCCACTCTCCTTGCCGCGCTTCTTTGCTTTTTCGACATCATCGGATGATGTTTGCGGAGAGTTTAACAAGAAGCACGATTGCAGAGCGGATGCGATCTCTTCCTTGTCGTCGGCATGACCACGAGTTATGTGTATCTTCCTCTGGCGAGCTGCTGCGACTTTGGCAGCATGTCGTCGTACTTGATAAGCGATGGCAGCTTTATTCTTCTGGGGATCTCCCAACTGCGGAGGTGTGAATTGAAGCATCGTTCCAAGAGATGGTGTGCATACCTGATCTTATCCTTGCCGATCCCAGCCCTTTAAGACTGTTTCTAGACTCGAGAGTCAAGATCGGGAAACAGTATTCCATCGCGAACTAGTCGTCGCCAAGTCGGTGACGACGGTGACTAAGTTTCTAATTCACAGTGGCACCACCGAGACCTTTCGTCTATGCAGGTTCAAGCTAGTACACCTACTGTCAAGGTATAGTGCAAATGGTGATCGATTGGCGGCGCTTTCTCTTACTTCTCCATGTTTTGTTTCATGCTATTCTAGTCACGAGTATCACTTTCTGCATGTCTTCAACACGGCACAGTGGATAGATCCCGCCCACCAGTCTGCAATAGGAATCTGAATCAACGGGATATGGTGAGCTGCGTCTATGCAACTACTTATTCAGGGTGATTAGCGTGAATCCTTTCGCCGATCGCCGAGTAGGAATCAAGACTCGCGTACGAGCATTTGGGATTTGATAACCAATCCCCAACCTGCCGCATTCTTTGTAATACTCGCTAACCATAGGATTTATACTAGTATCACTCGAAGACACCTAAGGCGGAACTCTTTTCTGCTGCCCAGTCAGCCTCACACTTTAGCAAAGAATCATGTCACGACTATAAACATTTTGGTTACAACATTGTCGTGTCTCGATAGACGAGTCGGTCTGTGTTATGCCTGTGCGCAATAATTATCGATCATACCACGCCCCCTCTTCGGAATGTGGCAGCCGGTTAGAATTCTACCAAAAACAGACTCAGACGATTCGGTAAATAAACTTCCTCAAAAACTCGCCCCTCTCCTGGAGGAAGAGCATGTTACTCCAGTCACCAAGCCATCTCATGGCACGAAGAAAGGGCGGAAAGCCAAAGTCCAGGCCCAGAAGAAGACTACGTCCGTCAAAGAAGGCCGGACCTCACCGACACAAGTCGCTAAGGAGTCGCCTCCCTCTATGCAATCACCCAGGGCAATCTCTTCTCGTGATTGCCCATATGCTGCTGGGTCAAATCCTGCATCTGCCTATGAACTCTGTAAGGATCGCCGCTGGTGAGACACCTTGACTGACCCCCTAGCCACAGTTGTCCACGTCCTTATGCCGGCCTGGTATCGAAGATCCGCATTTCAGACTCAAGGCGTCGACAAAGTCTTTCTGGGAGATGTCGCGTCTTTCATCACGCAAGATAGCCTCGTACTGGAGGGATCGTTAGTCCCAAGTCTACTATTCCACAAGACGATCCAGAATGGCATGGCGAAACCTGATGCCGAAATCCTGCAATTTCAATCCAAACAGATCCAGCGCATCCTAACTGCCGTCTCCACGTCAGACTATTCTAACCATGTAATCTGGATTCTTTTCAGTCTTATGGGTCAAATGGTGCGTGTGAACACTTGACCCGGCCGTAGACTGCACCTCTTACTGTTTTAGGCTATTTTGGGTGCCCTGGACAAGTTGAACATACACTTTAAAGGACTGCAAAAGATGTTTGCTTCGCGGACCGCGAGCAGCAACCCCGAGTTTGATCGATACATCGATCACGTCTTCATCTCGTTCGTGGACCCACATAACTTTTCAAGTGGAAAGCGTTGATTGATCACCTAACACCCTACCAGGTTCGAAGAGCACAACAGGGCCTCTCAAACATTGAAAAGTCGAGAAACCGAAGGCAACACGTGTCTCGGCCGATTTGAATACCTTGTAACTCCATGCGATCACGACACCAAGCGACTACTTAATACGCTACCAGGAGGCATAGCCGAGCTGGGCTTGAGCGGAGTCCTTAGCCTCCCACTCCTCAAACTCGCCGCCCGTATCGTGGTGTGGAAACGGTGGGTAAAATTTAAGCAAGCATCGGCAGGGGCGCTGGATCGAGAGAACCGATTGAGCGCCGCCATGTGCATTCGGCTCTGGCAGACGACGCCCTTGTCATTTACCGAGAGGCTGTTTGTAATCGGATGCATTACTTACTGTATCTTGAACGGTCGAGATATGGAGACGTGGTGGGCCACACAAGCGTATATTCAGGCATCTTGTTTGGCGCTCAATAGGCTTCCCCTTGTGCTTAGCCATGACCAGCCGGCTTTGATGGTGTGGACGGCCAGGGTGCTTCAAGTGACATATGGCAAGGACAACCCACCCTGGACGCTTGCCGGGCGGCTTTTGGCTTACGTGGCGGTCAATCACCCGCTGTTCAAGAAGCACCATGAACGAACAGTGCAGAACTTCTTTTGGGACCTCTGATGGCAAGGTCGGCTGAAAAAGGGTGTTGGTCTCGAAAGTGGACTAGGAAAAGGGAACCCTCTCTTGAAACAATTCATGTATACCTCTTCAACCTTGAATTCAGCTGGCAACGGGTTGGCCCCGAGATCATGAGTCCACGTGCTGCTGTGCCGCTGTGATCATAGCAAAGTTTACTGTCTGACGAGCCACAGATATTGGATCTCAAGCTTCCCGTCTTCAATCCCTGTCAGACTCGGCATCTAAACCCAACATAGAATCTGGATTAACTGCTTCTGGCGGCTAAAACTTCATCACGTCCTTTGTGACCTCGTATCTTCACCGCGAGGCTGGACGCCCCCATGTGCCAGATTCCCGTTTGTAATCAAAATGATTTAGGAAAATGCTAAAATGGCCGACCGTCGAGTCAATCAGGCTAAAAATGTCGCCCAGGCCTTTCCGCACAGATATCCCAAGGATCGGCCACTCCTGCCGAAGCCTGACTCTCCAGCTCGACCTCTTTCCCTTCCAGGAAATTCTGCACTTCAGCCCGATCAGAGTTCTGCGCAGTATTCAACTTCTCTCTCGTGGGACGCTTATGAGAATGCTGCTATGAGGCCCATGGCCTCTCAGACGCTGGTCCTACGGGGTCGCCGTGATGAGTGGGAGCCCGTCGAATATTCGGGCGGAAGCTCTCAGGCGGTCTCACGACTCAATCGGGATGTCGTGCCGTTCAATCACATCGTCGAGTCAACAAGCGGTACGGTGGACGGAGACGATGCGGAATTCGATCGCAACAACGAACAATACGCCGTACAGCGGTACGAGCGTTCCCCGAGCCCCCGAGTGTACCTCGATGATAGCGTCATTGATCGGTTCGCGACTCTACCAATTGACATGCCGATTGAAGTCACCTCGGAGCTGCTATGCAACTGTGAGGACCAGGCTCAGAGAAATGTAGACCGCGAGGCTAACCAATGGCGCTACAGCACGGCAAATGTTTGTGGAAATGGTAACAAATATGGGTCATCGAGATGTATACGGACCACGCTTTGCCCATAACATCCTATCCCTGGCGTCCCAGAACCCTCAATTACTCTACAGCATGATGACAGCCGCGATGCTCTTCATGCGGGTTGCCAACAATTCCGAGCGGCTATATATGCTGGAACTCCAGGCCGGCACCAAAGCCGTGCAGCTGCTGAGCGAACAGATGAGCAATCCAGCCACAGCTGCGACCGAGGCAAATATCTGGTCTGTGGTAGCTCTGGGATACTCGGGGTACATAGGGGAACTGCGGAAGGGGCGATGTCCCCGGCAGTCGTTCCTGAAAGAGCTTCAATCCCTACACGTCTATGGAAGATTGGTCATTAACAAGGCTCACGTGTCGGGATTGATGCAACTGGTTCAGATACTCGGGGGTGTTGATAAGATCAAGACCCCTGGCATGGCCCAAGTCATGTGCTTGTACGTTATTTGGGCCCTCTGCTTTGTTCTGCAGTCGAAAGAGAGGTGTGATAACGAGAACTGACGGTAAATCGTACAGTGCGGACCTATTCGAATCCAGTCGATATCTGCGGAGAACATTCATGCCTTTCGTGCCTCATACGAGGCTGTATGTCGAGGACGGGCGTCTTGCAGTCAGTCGGGAAGAGAGACAATGGGCAGACACGACGCTAGGTCCGTTGGCGACATCTTTTCAAGCA
The DNA here is from genome assembly GCA_030068005.1 of Cladophialophora exuberans. Classification (NCBI taxonomy): domain Eukaryota; kingdom Fungi; phylum Ascomycota; class Eurotiomycetes; order Chaetothyriales; family Herpotrichiellaceae; genus Cladophialophora; species Cladophialophora exuberans. The sequence goes on from JANSVK010000116.1 coordinate 87,144, forward strand.
GTGTGGCCCGATACTACAGACAAGACGCTCGTGGCACTCCTCGAAGTCATCCAAGACATGGCAGACTTCACTATAGTTGTCGAAAACTATGTTGAAGGGAGGTACGTACCTAGGCCTCCTGTGGTACTGACCGATCAGCGAAATTACGTGCAGCATCGACTCATGTCGCTTGCGTCCAGCCAAGAAACCGAGAGTGGTCGGACTGATCCGGTCGACTTGCAATACGAAGCATGTCGACTGGCATGTATTGCATACAGCTTTCTCGTGGTGTTTCCTTTCCCACCGACTGTGGGATTGTTCGAGCGGCTGTCCAAAAGAATACAACTCAGCGTGTTGCGAATGCGCACGGGAGTGGACGACCTGACTTACCCTCGTCTAGCCATGCAGCTCTGGATCCTGACTCTAGGTGCCATCGCCAGTATTGGATTGTCTGAGCGGGCGTGGTTTCTGTCAGAACTGTCGCCGGTGTTGCTTCGCCTGGGGATTGAGCAGTATGCTCCGATGCCCGCAATACTACAGGGATTTCTTTGGCACCCAAAAACTAATGAGAGGGACGGCATGGATGTTTTTCATGATGTGAGGCGAAAGATGGATGTGCGGTCGGTTCATAGTGTCATACCATTACATATACCGTGACTCGTAGAACGGGTGCAGTTCTCGCCGCCCACAATGCGACTACTGTGCCCGGCAGCTGAAATGTCTCGTAAATTCCTCTCGTCAGACGGGGAATTAAGCGTCGGGGGTTATTCCGCGTCGAGAACGGCCCTGAACAATCTAAACGAGCTGGACTAGTGAGCAGCAAAAGTCTTCCCTCGGTCTTGGGAGGCTCGACGGTGCTACGTCCTTCGGTACCCAGGGAGCAAGGCGAGCAGTACACATTCCCCAGCAATGAGTCGCGACGATGATGCGATGTCGACAAGAAGGGTAATGGGCATCTATCACGATCGAAGTAGCATGATTTTGACTCGGCGACGGCGGTGACTTTGGCGACAACTGAGCGATGTAAGTACCACGATTTTCAATTTTCTCCCCGCTTCTCGATCCCAGTCAATCGGTGAAACTCCTTGTCGGGTTTTTGAAAGCATGTTATTTAAACTTGTTTTGGTGGGAAGACGACGCGTATATAGGTACATAAATAGTGCTCTATCGGCGTTGGATGGTCTCGCATCCCGATACCGCCAGCCCTGTGGTCAGTGGCATCGGTCATCGATGATCGATCATGCGTTATTCTGGAAACAGACAGACTCCTGCCTGAACTGGCATGACCGGATATCTCATCCCCATCATCTGACGAATGTGACTGACCCTTGAGTTTCCTGAATAGGAGTGCGCCCAGGTCTTCACCCACTTTCATCATTGGTTATCCTCAGACCCAAGGTGAAAAAGACGAGTCCCGTAGCGCCATCAAAGCGAATGCATCGAGATTGCGCTGGCGCAAAGGAGCCTTACCAGTAGCACCGGTCAGTTCTCGTCGTGATTTGGTGCCCTTGTCAAAGGCCACCGCGCCCAGTCGGCCCCGATTACGACCGCCTGATTCCTCCATCGTAACGAGGCAGAATCAGTCTAAGCTCTTACCGCCGCAACCTGCAGCGCTTTTGTATCTATCGATTTCCAATTCCCTGCACACCATCACTCTCCCATTACCGGTCCCCTTTCAGGAACTGACTCTCTTCTCCGGCTCTGAGATCAAGTTACTGCTTCATCAACTCTACGAAACCTTCAACCAGTCACTTCCCGCCAACTCTGACGGCCGCAATGAACTGGCAACAATATGGATCCACAAGATCATGTCCGAACCGGGCTGTCTGTACGCCTATGTGTTCGGACAGCTGATGCGGAACAAACACAATCACCGTCTCCCGTCGAAGGCCCAGCATCAGCTGCTTTGTGCCCATGCCGAGACTGTCACCTACGTCAACAATGCGCTGTCGAGCCATACGATAGCCTGTAGCGACAGTACTATCCTGGCGGTTTTTGCTCTGGCATATCATTCCATTACCGTTGATGAGAGACCATCGAATGTCGCCGACCCAATTTTCCGAGTGCCTGAGCAAGGACCTCTAAAATCCCTTCGTCTACTCAACTTGTATGGCGGGCCGATTGAGACTGTCTCGATGCATCGAGAAGGTCTACTCAGGTTGATACAATTACGTGGAGGACTTGAGAAGATCACTCTCCCGGGGCTTGCGGGCCTGCTTTGCTAGTAAGTGCTTCCGTCACCCTCTAATGCCACTCACCACTTTGGCCGACACTCACAATCTCCAGTGCCGACACGGTCGTCGCTACCCGGACCGTACAGAAACCACACCTGCCGTTCGTACCTTGCATCCCCAACGTGGATCTGGACAATCGCCTCACAGGTGTCTGGCGTCGATCCCACCCCCTCCACAAACTCGGACGTGGATTCGCTGTGCTCGAGAAATTCGGATCGCCGATGAGATCTCTTGATCTACAGATTGCGCTGCATCGATTGAGTCTCTATGCCCTCGCCGTGGACGACTATATCGCAGCACGACCAGTGGCTCAGAGTCTGGCAATTCTAGGAGAAGAACGATCTCTCGTGATGCATGGCATCATGTCTTTGGTCTCTGATGAAGCTGGTGGTCCGGAGACCAGTGATAGCCTTCTTGTGCTGTGCCACCTCGCCGCACTTATTTTCTGTGTCCTCTGCGTCCTCCCTCTGCCTGCTGCACCATTCGAAGTACTCATGCAAAAAATCACATCAATACTGATGCAGGACGACTTTATTCGGGAATGGACCGAAGCACCAAAACTAATGCTCTGGGTCTCGTTCATGGCCGCTCTGGTGGCTCCGCAACGCTATCGAGACGCCATTCCCTCTTTATCCTCTATCGAATTGTCCACAGCCTCTGCTACTGCTAGCAGTGAGAGCTGCTATCTCATCATAATCATCGATCGATGTCTACGGCGCCTCAAAATCGACTCCTTCGAATGTCTTAAGGAGACTGTGTTGCTTGAATTTTTATGGTTGCCTGTCACCAATGATGCGGACGGGATGGATTTATGGGATGAAATCGAGGCGTCGAATCCCTTCGCTCGTGGGAACAACGCGTGAAAGAAATCACGATTTCACGTGGCACACGACAAATTCTCCAGCGCTGCGAAGACTGAGCATGGCATACGACAGAGAGGATGGCAGTGCCCGTCCCATCGGCCTAAAATCTTGACCTTCATTCCTCCGCCGATCCACCACGCGAAGAGGAAGAAAGAAAGCCACGCGCTGCTCCGCTTACTCAGGAATGAGCAAAACGCTCAAAAAGTGAGAAGAGACGTGATGTTTCAAAGCCTTCTCGGAGTTTTATGTCTTAGAAGCTTTTTGTGGGTGAGGGCTTTTTTTATAAATAGGGATGCACGAAATTATTACGAAGCAAGGAGTTGGAGGTCTTGACAAAGTCACGTCTGGAATACGGGAACACATATATTACGAACCTAGATATACATATCTACATACGAAGGAAGGGAGACGTGGCAAGTAGCACTGGACTGGCCTCGTCCCTATTTCTGTACAGAAGAATTTCACCTATGCATAATGAATATCATGTTCATACGCTCGGGGTTGAATGTCTCACAGATAGGAACGTGGACGCAAGGACGATATAAAACCCACGTAAACGGAACCTGATGGCCCCCGTTGGTCATCTCTTCCTCCTCTTGACGACATTGATTATCATCCGCTCCGATCAACAACGGCCATGTGGACCTCCTGCGCAATCATCGCATCGTCGCTTTTCCTTGCCTCGACAACGGCAGCCTCCTCCTTTATGGGCGGCTTTCTCGGTCGAGCCAACAGACTCTGTCCCGTTATCATCGATACCGTCACCGTCACGTCCACCTCGATATCGATATCGAAGACCACTGTCCCAACAACCACAGTCACAGCAACAACCACAACGACAGTAGTAACACCCACGATTCCCTCTGTCACGTCGATCGTCACTCCTAAAGCAGCTGCTTGTCTCAGCGACGCGCAAGCGACCAGCGTGGTGAATTCCTGGAAGTCGATCCTCCTACACAGCGCCAGTGATCGCAATGCGGCGAATGCCACGGCGCAGAAATTGATCGCTGAACAGTTTTTGGGGTCGAGCGACTCGAGGAATGAGCTGGCTGGGTATCCGGTACGTCGTTCTCTCATCCCAGCCTTTCTGTAGTTCTCACCCTTCTCTTCCTCCATCTCCCCATGGGCTTACCGGTGAATACTCGTATCTAGCTAGGCGGACCTACCTTCTCAGGCAAATCCGCCTTTATATCCTCATATCTCAACGCCCCTGCGTCCATGTTACTACTGACCACGCTCGACATCTTCCACGACTGCAGCCGTATTGCTTTTTACTGGGCCGCTTCAGGCGTAGGAGGGTCGGGATCGCAGGACGAGGTCAAGGGCGTCGACTTGCTGTACATGACAGAGGACGGGAGTCAGATCAACATGGCCATGACGGAGTTCAACTCCCTGGCGTGGGCGAGGGATGTGGGTTGGGAGGTTATGAAGACTTCAAGTAGTTCTTCAAGTTGAGGCACTGCCAGACAAGTGGTGAGAGGTAGCAGGTTTGATTGGTTTGGAACTCGGATGGACGGAGCGAGGATTTTTCTGGGCACGGCACCTAGGTGGCACCTATTGGCACCTATGGGTGGAGGTGAATGAAGATCCTGCCTCGCTCTGTCACCGACCACCACGCTACTGTGACACGGCTTAGAAAGTAGAAAAGGCCACGATAAGAACTTGAGCACTGCCCTGGCCCAATGCCACCTTGACTTGTCTTCCCCCTCTCCACGATGAGACTCATTCACTCAGCATTGGCAACCTGACAAAGGATGGTTCCTTCCCGCGGGACCCTTCTGGCAGACTTTCGGTATTTCCCTGGTGGATGGGTGCCTGGCCTATCCCAAGGACTAAGTTCTAGGCACCGGGGGGCTAGATCTGGGCGTTCCCGGGGAATCTTCCCTCTGGAGCCACCATTCCCACATTCCCAGGCAAAGTCTCCCCATCAACCACTGACAAGTGACCTGTTGTGCCCAGAGCCCTAAAGTCACCAGATGCCAGTGCCATGCCATCACCGCCACCACTGGCACCGTTCCGCCTATTCGATGATTATCTTCATTGGCTGTTTTGCAGTCGTTTGACCCAGTTTGCCATGCCCAGATGTGAACTCCAGTCATGGCGCCATCACGCTACATGTTACCGGCAGAAGCATGTGGCATCTGACCGCCTGCTCCGGCCTGCAATCCAATCTTTCGGTGAAATCTTGCGAACTTCAGAGACATAAGCTGAGCTGGACTTTTGCTCGAAACCCATCTTTTCCATTTCAAACTTGCTCAAAGCTGGAAGCTTTGGGCTCGTCGTCCTCGTTGACTTTTCTTCGAGCTGAGCTCCTCTCTCACTGTCGTCGCCATTGCCCAAGATGGCTACAGCCACAGTGACCGAGTTCGTCACCACGACCATCAACATCACCGCCGCCGCGGCGACCAGTTCCGCCGCGAATCGAGCAACACCTCAAGGCGGCGTCTTCGAGGGCGTGAACCCCAGCCGCTATGATCCCAAGAACCCCATCATCCTGTTCATCATCCAGGCCGCCATCGTCATCATCATGACCCGTATCATCCACTGGCCGCTGGCTCTGCTCCGCCAACCCAGGGTCATTGCAGAAGTCATCACGGGAATCCTGTTGGGTCCGTCCGTCATGGGCCGCATCCCGGGCTTCACGGCCCATATCTTTCCCACGTCGTCGATGCCGGCGTTCACGTTGGCGGCGAATTTGGGGCTGGTGCTGTTCTTGTTCCTCGTGGGTCTGGAGGTCGATCTGCGCTTTTTGGCTAGTAATTGGCGTATTGCTTTGAGTGTCGGTGCGTTGGGTATGGCAATACCGTTTGGTCTGGGAGCTGCAATTGCGTGGGGCTTGTATCACGACTTTCGAACCGATGAGGGCCTGGCTCCCATTAGTTTTGGTGTGTATATGCTGTTCATTGGCGTGGCTATGGCGATTACGGTACGGTGATCACACTCTGCAGCCTGGTGTATCTGACTGACCTGTTCCCAGGCATTCCCCGTTTTGTGCCGTATCTTGACCTCTCTGAAACTGCTGGGCACCCCCGTCGGTGTGATTGTCTTGTCAGCCGGAGTGGGCAACGACGTGGTCGGATGGATCTTACTCGCTCTGTGCGTGGCCCTCGTCAATTCCGGAGCCGGCCTAACAGCACTCTGGATTCTCCTGGTGGCCGTCGGATACGTCGTCTTCCTGATCTTCCTCGTCCGACCGATCATGATCTGGTTCTTGCGGAGGACGGGAAGTCTTGCCAATGGTCCTACGCAGACGGTGGTCGCACTGACGATTCTGCTGGTGCTGGCCTCGGCATTTTTCACTGGCATCATTGGCATTCATCCTATCTTTGGCGCTTTCATTATCGGTCTCCTACTGCCCCACGAAGGAGGGTTCGCTATCAAACTCACGGAGAAGATTGAAGATCTCGTTGGTGTTTTGTTCCTCCCGCTTTACTTTGCTCTCTCCGGATTAAGCACGAATCTGGGTTTACTCAATAATGGCCTTACATGGGGATACGTCGTTGGTGTCTGTGTGATCGCATTTGTCGGTAAGATCGCAGGTGGAACACTAGCTGCACGATTGAATGGGCTCGTGTGGCGAGAATCTTTCACCATCGGCGCTCTTATGTCGTGTAAAGGTCTGGTCGAGTTGATTGTGCTGAACATCGGACTCCAAGCCAAGATTCTAAGCACACGTACATTCACTATCTTCGTCGTCATGGCACTGGTCACGACATTCGCCACTACTCCTTTGACAGTCTGGCTTTATCCGCCAAGCTACCAGCGCAAACTGGAACTCTGGAAACAGGGCAAGATCGATTGGGACGGAAACCCGATTCAACACGAGGATGACACCGACTCCGCAGAGGCCGATATTATTCAAAAGACTGACGTGGCGAAACGCGTCCTAGTATACCTCCGCCTCGACGGTTTGCCGAGTTTGTTCACGATGGTCTCTCTCTTCGCGCATAAACGGGAGGAAATCGTCCCACCTGCAGCAGCTGAAGGGGCAGAACCTCAGACCGAACCCGTCATCATGAAGAACTCCACCGCCCTCTCTTCGGTAGTCACACTCCGCCGCCCACTCCAAATCCACGCCCTACGACTAATGGAACTCACCGAGCGAGAATCCAGCGTGATGCGCGTAGCCGAGATCGAAGAGTTCGCGGGTCGCGACCCGGTCATCAAAGCATTCGGCACGTTCGGACAGTCGCGCGACATCTCGGTCGGAGGCCAGATCGCCGTGGTGCCGGAGTATTCCTTCTCGAACACGCTTCTGTCGCGGGCGCATGACCTCAGAAGTGACTTCGTGCTCGTGCCCTGGAGCGAGACGGGCACCATGTCGGAATTCCCCAGCCTGTACGACACGAAACCCGGGGATCCGCTCGCGAACAAGGCGTTCGCGACGTTCGCGGTCGAGATGTTCTCGCAGGCCCGCTCCGCGTGCCACGCGGGTGTCATGCTCGACAGAACCGTCCTCTGCCCGCCGGGGCACATGTCGAAGCTAGAATCTTCCGTGATGGAGCGGCCGACGAAACAGCTCAGCCGCACGTTGACGGGCATCAGTCTCGCCGACGGCGGCAACAACACGACGGTCCAGTTCCCGCTGGGCGAGAGCGGACGACACCGCGTCTTCGCGCTGTACCAGTCCGGAAGCGAGGATGATCTGTTCGGCGTGCGCCTCGCGTTGCAGCTGGCTAAGAACGAGGCTGTCAACTTGACGATCCTGCACGCGCGCGGGTGGGGCGCTGGTGCTGACTTCGAGCACGACGACATCGACACCGACGCGGATGAGAAACACCCCGTCGTGCAGACGCTCAAGACGCGCACGCACGCGGAATTCGAAACCCTCCGATCCGCGATTGCGGCAAACTCTCGCGTCACAGTGCTCGACCTCTCAACTTCCGCCCTTGACACCGCCACCTCCGCGATCTCTGACCCCAGCGCCGCCGAAACGATCTTGATCCTCGGCCGTAGTCGTCACCTCGATGCGATCACAGCCTTCCCTTCCACACCATCCTCCCCCTACGCCGCGGGGCCTAGCTCTAGCCTCAGCTCTAGCTCTGCGGACGCCGCGCTGGGCACTCTGGCCACGCAGATCGTGCGCGTTGTGCGCGAGAGAGGGGTTTCGGCGGGCGTGCTGGTCGTGCAGGCGCGGCGGGATGGTGATATAGCCCAGCATCATGGGTTTGAGGGATTTGGAACCGTCACGGTCCCAGGAGCGGTGCATTTGTCGAATACGCAGGGAGTAGGGAAGGAGGCGGGTGCGAATGCGCTGAGACGGAAGGTGACGAGGGAGAGTGAGGACGACTGAGGGATTCAGATTGGGGATTCGCAGGCGTCAACGTTTATGGAGTAAAGTTTTCGGTTTTATACGAAGAAATTGTTTGGGACGGTATACTAAAATCACGTGCGGAATGGACACAGCTACATATCTAGTAGGTATATAAGAGGATTCCGAGGACGGGATCTATCTGGCCAGGTCAGGTTGGGAGATTATATCTCGAAGTTAATTCACACTCAGATCTCAAAGAGGAGATTTTATAAGACCTGGAGAAATACCGTACGGGACACCATATGATGGATGCTGTAGTCTATATTTCTCGGGCATTTCAGATCGAGTCTACCAAGGGGGCAAATACCCAGATACACAAACAACCACGGGCTATACTATCTAGTAGACGCAAGAAAGGCATCGGCCATGACGAGCATTTCACAATCCGTGTTCAGCTGGTGCTGTCCCGCTGCATGCCATGTACTGTATAGGACACGCTACGACGGGTTCTCGTCTAGGTCCATCTCGACGAAGATGAGGTTCAATGTCACGACGTGATGATACAGTGGGCAGAATCAGAATGCAATGCCCCAAGTACCTACATTCACGCACGTCAAGCAACAAGGAAGATGTTCTGCGAAGTAGCAGGTCGAAACCCAAACACTGTGTTGTTGAATCCACGCTTTCATTTTGAAACGCTAATGCGAGTAGTAACTAGCAGGTAGGGCAGGTACGTAGCTTCCTGAATCCCACATCCTCGTCCTAATCCTAATCCTAGTCCTTGTTTCCTGTTGCTGCTTACGAGTAGTATTGATTGATTGTTGGCTCCGGCGCTTTCCTCTTGCCTAAGTCAAGTCAAGGATCATTTCATCTCATCAGCAGCTGAGCCCGTCTCCATCCTCTCATACATGGCTTGCAGAGTTGAGCAGATTAAAGGCCGGATGACATGGTCAAAATCATTCCCAGAAAACAACTTCGAATCCCGAGATAAGGCAGTAGAATTCTTTTCGTCTATCGCCCGACGCGAATAACGCCCGCGGCGATGAGTTTCTGGATCTTGGATCGAATGCCGGGGTTCTTCATATGTTCGTTCAGAGCTGCTGGGTCGGATTTGGCCTGTTGGAGAATGGATTGCATGACGGGGTCAGATAGGATTTGCACTGATGGAAAAGAGTTGGTTAGCATCGGCACATTTTCTCACATCTTGTCGTGGGGGGTGGACGACTTACTGATTTCCGGATCCTTCTGGATTCGTGCGCTCGTTTGCTCCTCAGTCTCACCTTCTCGTGCTGTGTACTGCGCCTCTAGAGCCTTCTGCTGTTGTTGCTCAATCTCTCTCGCGTTCTTGCCGTCCTTATCATGCTCCGATGCCTCTGTGCACACGTCCAGACATTTGTTGTATTCCTTCATGCCAAAGAGAGCCTGTGCTTTACGGAGGTATGCCTTGATAAAGTTGGGATCTCGCTTGATGGCTTCATCACAGTCTTGGATTGCAGTTGGGAAGGCGAGAAGTTTGATCAGAGCAGCAGCACGGTTGGAGTAACCTCGTGGATCGTCGGGTGCACGTTTCGTCAATTCGGTGTATGCGTCGACAGCACCCGGCCAATCGGCATTCTTGAATTTCTCTGCTCCCTCAAGTCGAGCTTGCTCTGCCTTTTCAGGATCAACATAAGCGTCTTTCTCAGCCTTGATCTGCGCTTTCTCAGCGGCTTTGAATTTGGCAAGAATGTCTGGTGTTCGATGTTCTGTGAGCGATTTCTGATAGTTGGTAATCGCATTAGGCAGGTCACCCATCTTCTCATATGCACTTCCGATACGACCAAAAGCTTTGGCGATGATCTTGAAATCTGCGAGTATGGATCGACCTTCCTCAATAGCCTTCTCACAAGCCTCGATACATCCTTGATAGTCACCCTTTTCGAATTTGGCAGCACCAAGGTTGGTAAGATAGGTAATGTCCTTGTGTAGGTCCCATGCTTTGCCGTAGTGTTCGATAGCCTCGTCAAATTTGCGTTTTTTGTAATTTTCCGTCCCCAATGCCTTTTCTTTCTCAGCGTCAACTTTTGCTTTCTTCGCGGCAATAGCTTCTTCATCTTCAGGCTCAGGCTCAGGTTCTGGCTCAGGTGCTTTCTGTTCGTATCGCGGAGGTGGATTGGATTGCGGTCGGGCATCAGGCATAGGTACATCCTCTTCTGCCTCCGTAGCTCCCGCGCCCGATGGACCACCTTCAGGTGGCATTCCCATCTGCATATCAACACCCAACAGCACACCCATAACTTCGAGGAATCGAGGGTCACCTAGCGCTTGTCCCATATCTTGAGGATTCTTTGCCATTTGTTGTAGCTTAGCCATGAACTGAGGATCTGCTAGGTATTTTGACGTCTTTGGATTTTTGGCCAGCTTTTGAATTAATTGAGGATCGTTGAACATGTTTCCGAGTCCACCCATTGGGTCTGCTCCATCCGCACGTGCTTCTGCCTCGATGGCTCGAGTGACAGACTGAAGACCTTGTTGTGCCTGAGCATTAGAAGGGTCGAGCTTCAGTGCCTCGTCAAAAGCATCTTTGGCTCCAATCAGGTCACCTAGACCATGCTGAGCAGCACCCTTTCGACCCCAGCCTTTTGCCCAGTCAGGTTTAATTTCAGTGGTCTTCGTTGCATCGTCCAGAGCCTTTTGATAGTCTTTGAGTGAAGCATATGCGCCGGAGCGATTGGAGTAGAGGACATGATTCGTGGGATCTAGTTCGATGGCTTGTGAGAATTTGTCTCTGGGCAGAAATGTCAGTAAAGCTTTTTGGCATAATTCCAGCCGTGACTTACATGGCGGTGGTGAAGTCTTTGGCAGCAAAAGCCTTGTTACCCTCTGCTTTGAGAGCGTCAGCCATGATGGGTCGGAATTCAATAGCAGTATCAGCAAGAGCAACGAGAATTCAATTTCAAACTTGGAAGTCAAGAGCTTTTGGTGGACAAACAGACAGAGGATCGAATGCTTTTGAATTGGAGACGCAGCCTGACGTTCCACAAGATGCGGGCAACCATCGGGCTGTCTAGAAAATTCGATGGACATGCGAGGGAGCTAAACTTGGGGGAGCTTAGGCATGGAGTTAGGCTCTTTTAGGCCTCACCAGCCTCTAGCTGGTTGAATCTCGGCAGCAGTTCGCCCGCAGCCTTGTTCCTGCTCGTGCCCCCCAGCTTGAGCTGGTGGGTGTCCATTTTCCTGCCCCACTAATTTACAACTTCTTCAAGTTTGCGCTCAAAATTTATGGTTTCATTTACATTTTACACACACTCTCAACTCCAAAGTGCTGCTTCTCCTTTACCATGTCTCGGTGACACCTGCTTCTTCAAAACTCCCATTCCTCTCCTGGTCTGCAGTTTTATCTGTACGACCATCATGAAAGTCACAGATCTCTATCCCCCCCGGTAGTACATACTCCCCAAGCCTATCTTCAAAGATGGCTCCTCCAAAGAAAAAGACCGCCTCCCCTACCCCAGGCCCAGCGCCGGCCGTGGTCACTCGCAACCCTATTGGCGATGCTCTCTATACCTGGGCTCTGGAAAACTTCGAGCCAGGTTACGTCTTCTCACAACAAGAACTGATCGAAACCGACTTCATCCCAAATCAAGATGTTCAAATCCTCCTTTCTGCCGTCGACTACCTTTGCAGGAAGGCCCTTTTTCGACTGCATGACAAATCTGGAGGTGGAATAGGATGGGAATTGGTTGATCCAGAAACCGCAAAGAATTATGTCGGCCTCACTCCTGTTGAACAGATCGTTCTCCAAACTATTCACGCCGCAAAGAATTCGGGAATATGGACGAGACATATCCAAAACAAAACAAACATTCATCAGACCTCCATCGAGAAGGCTTACAAGGCATTGGAAGCGAAGGGGTTGATCAAGTCAATGAAGAGTGTCACCAATCCGCAACGCAAAATGTACATTACAGCTGGATTGACACCCTCAGAAGACACCACTGGCGGCTCTTGGTTCTCAGAAGGTGTACTAGACCAGGGTCTAGTCTCTGCGATTGCCAATACCATCGAAATCCATGTTTCCCACCAGAGTTGGCAAGAAGATGTTCCCGACGACAGCACAGCAGGTCATAAACGCAAGCGACCCAACGACGGCTTCGAAGAGCTTGACAACGACAGAGTCAAACTGGTAAAGACTGTTGACGGAGCAAACAAGGCCAAACCTGCACAGGCCTCGACGACACACAAGACCTACAGACCTTTCGAACCAGGCTACAAATTCTATCCTACCATCCGCGATATCACCAATTTCCTTGCCGCCAGCAAAATTACCGCCGCTCCCCTACCTGAAAATGCCATCGCTCAATTATTACAAATCATGGTCTGGGATGATCGCCTGTTTACAGTTTCGCGCCCGGCTCAAACCAACGAGAAATCAGACGATCCAACCAGTGGGACAGTCACCATGTATCGATGCCTCAAGTCTCCTCTGGACTTCCAAGAACAACGCAACTTGGCGAAACGCAAGGGTAACCCCTCCCAAGACGTTAGAATAGCTGCATACCGACAAGAAGAATTAGAGTTGCTTGGCCCAGGCGGAACAAGCGAGGTACCTTGTATTAAATGTCCTGTCGCTGACATTTGTATTGATGGAGGCCTTGTTAATGCGAAATCCTGTCAATATCTTTCCGATTGGTACGAAAACTTGGAACTCGCAGATGAGGAAACAGCGGCCAAGAGAGGAAAAGCCACTTCGAAGGGAAAGGATAAGAGTTCGATCGAAAAGGGAAAAGGAAAAGAAGTCGGACATACCAAAACCAATGGCGAGCGCGGTCCAAGTATTGAGATCGAGTTCGACGAGGAGGAGTTGGAGCCTTCATGACGGTGGGAAATTCCTTGTCGATTCACTACGCATTCCACCGGAGTCTCTTTGCACAAACGAGCATTGCGACGGCGTTTTCATCTTTACTTATTGGGCTGGAAAGGCAAGCCGAAAAAAAAACTTTTCGAGCTGTTAATTGAAATCCCGCGTGAGGGATTGCCGGATTGTTCAGATCAGATACCCCCATACTACGACGTAGTCTCTGTCGCACAGTGAAAGACAGTTTACATAAAAGAATCAAAAGAGAAGAATTTTTCATTTACAACACTGGCTCTGCAATTGTAGTGAATTTGATTCCCACGGCTGATCTTGTTCCACATATATCATGGATTCTTCTTGCCTCACGCCTTGTCTTCGACAGAAAGCAACCTCCCACCCTCACCAAATCCAGGCTTCAAAGTCGCCGCCCCGCCCGCCATGGCCGCATTCGCACCATCCCGTCTCTCCAACTCCCTCCGCCGACTCGCCTTTGCGAGCAGTCCACCCGCGCCGTCTCGTTCCTCACCCCTCTCCTCCCTCTCTATCCTGCGCGCCTTCAGATCCTCCTCGACTTCGTCCCTCCACGCGCCAATGTCCGGGGGGATGTACTTCATCTGGACGGAGGGGGCGCCGCGGATCTCAGCCAGCTGCTCGCGCACATGGCGGATGATCTTCTCAATGTCGGCGCGCGAGTTGAGATTCTCGCGCCGCCAGGTGCCCAGGTTGGGGAACAGCGTGAATCCCTCCTTGCGGAACGCGTCGCGGTGCGGCGTGTGCTCCGGCAGGGCCGGGTTCAGCGTGCGGTCGGCGCCGATCAGGATGCTGGTCTCGTGGGCCCAGGCGCGCGCGACGTTGCGCGGCGTGTATCCCCCGCCGCCGACCACCAGGAGCGGGATGTTGAAGGACTTGACGAACGAGACGCACGCGCCATGGCCGCGGATGTTGAGATTGAAGCAGCCGAGACGGTCGTGGCCGAGGCTGTCGGCGCCGCATTGCAGGACGATGGCTGTGGGGTGGTAGGTTTTGATGGTGGGGTCGATGATGTTGCGGAAGAGGTGATCGTATGATTCGTCGTCGATGCCGTCGTTCAGGGGGACGTTGATGGTGTAGTTCTTTCCCGGGTTGTCTGGGTGGATGGGCCCCGTCGATTCAAGCGGTCCGGTTCCGGGGAAAAATACCTCCTTATCGTATTTGTGGAACGACACGCACATGACTCGGTCGGTGGACCAGAAGGCTTGTTCGACTCCGTCGCCGTGGTGGACATCGATGTCGATGTACAGCACCCGCGGGTGGTAGCGCAGGAGTTGTAGGATCGCGAGCACGATGTCGTTGACGTAGCAGAACCCGCTGGCCTCGGCTTTTTTGGCGTGATGCAATCCGCCGGACCAGTTGATCGCGATGTCGGATTGCTTGGTGCAGAGTTTGCGTGCCGCGTCGATGGAGGCGCCTGTGTAGGTGGAGCAGAATGCGAAGAGACCGTCGAAGATGGGACAGTCATCTCCGACTCCAAACACGTGCGATGTGTACCCTTGGTGTCCTGTCGCGAGGTCTGGGTACATCAGGTAGATGTTCTGGGGTGTCGCCTTCCAAAGGAAGTCTACATATTCGTCCTTGTGGAATTCGGCGAGTTCTTCTTTGGTGGCGGGCCGTGATATGTACGAGTCCATGGCTGTGTGCATGCCGTAAGATAGAACTAGAGATTTCGTGAGAGTCAAACGCCATGGTTTCATTGGATGCGTTTGACCGAAATGGTGATTCTCAACATTTGGATTGTAGTGCCATGAAACGGTGTATCCCTTTGGTCTAGGGAAGCCTTGTTGCTCTTCTTCATCATGAAGGGCACTGGAAAGTGTGAATGTTGGAAGCGTTGCGCCGTTGTGAGAGGATGGATCTTGGTACTCTTGAACAATCGCCATGTTGATATAATTGATGGATAGCGCAAAGAGAGTTTTGAGGAAGAGGTGTTTATGTAGAGTGACAGAAGCCGGCGCCCCGGCGATGAAGATTTTGCGAATGCATCTATCGAGGTGATTTGGTCGGTTGTTGAGTTGCTGTTATCTAAATTAATTGGGATGCAAAGAATGACAACGGAATGAAAAACAAGTCTTGATTCGAAATGCAAGCGAATGAGTTAAGAAATTTCCAGAATCGTTTGTGTAGATGGCAAACCGTGAAAGCGATGAAACAGAGTCTCAGTACATCAATCCTGAGGCTCTAGAAAGTGGCTGGACTTGCTGTGGCGTCGTGAGGTCAGCCACACTACACCAGCCGCCAGGCTAGCCCTCAAATGGCCAAGTGAAGATGCACGTTTTCACTGGGATCAGGCTCTGCCTTCACGCTTCCCCTGCTTCGTTGTCTTGTTTTTAATTCCATCAACTTCTTCACGACAAACACCCCATCCATCAAAACTATTTCAGAAACAGAGGCTTGAATGCCTGCGCAATAATTTGTCTTTGTCCTTTCAGAACATTCCGCCCTGTGGTACTCACAATCGCGCATGATTTGAATTGTTACGTGGTCACGCATTGTGGCAAGAGGCACACCCAGGTATTGCAGCTACCCTTCTACTCTTGATTATGGCATCGAACGAAGATTGCGCGTCGGTATTGGAGCAATTCATTCACGATGCTGCCAACTTACCCGCCGAAATCAATCACATGATGGAGGAAATCCAAGCCAAAGACAAAGATTTGAATAAATACTTGTCTCTCGTCAACCAAAAAGACTCGAATATTCAGAAGCATCTTAAGGTCAACGGCATCTTGGCCCCTCATCCAAAAGAAAGTGAATATGCCGACTTGGTCAAGAAGAACTACGAGCTCTGTCTGGGACTTCAAGACCAAAAGATCGCACTGAGTGAAAAGGCCTACATGCTTTTCGAACGTCAAGTCAAGAAACTAGACATCAAGATTCGAGAATTGCAGAGTGATGGTCAATTACTCGATGGTCCACCTTTACCGAGTGTCTTCAATCGCAAAGCTGAAGCACAAAAGCCTTTCCTTGACGGGCCGGCCAACATCCCTCTTCAAACCTCCACCATCAGTTCCCTCAATGCAATGGCGCATCGAAACAACGCACAGCTAGCAGCTACTATGCAGCAAGCACGCATCAATCAAATGCCCCAAATCACGACTGCGAACGCACCTGCTCAAAGAAGTTCTGCACCTGCAACGCCTGCCTCGGCAGTTCAGCAGCAGCGTCAAAGAGAGCGAGAACACTCACTGGGTGCAGAGACAAAACGAAGGAAAGTGCTAGGCAACCCTCTCGCAGGCACAATACCCGCCCAGCCATCCAGTCTTCGTCAGTCATCACTCGGACCTGGCACTCCGAAAGCGGGTACACCTACAGGCACATCTGCAAGTCGTGCCGGCAGTATTCCTCGAACCACCAGTACTCAACAAGCTGCTGGACCTCCCAAGAAGTCAAATCTTACCAAGAAAGTAATCTCACATCAGCAAGTCAATAAGCTCAAGCAAAAAGCCATGAACAAAGGACGATTATCTGGTGGCCGCAAGAAGGGTCAGTCTCCATCTGTGCGCGGGGGGCGTGGCGGAACGGCTGCCTCGGAAGATGCAGATTCAGTTCTGTCCTCGGCGGATGCCTCTGAAACCGATGCCTCACAATCAAGAAGAGGTCGTGGCAACAAGAAACAACAGAAGCAACAGCCCGTCCAGGACGATGCCGATGGCGATATGGGCGAGGATGAAGACATGGAAGACGACGAAGGAGAAGATGATAAGCGATATTGCTACTGCAATCAACGCAGCTACGGTGAAATGGTGGCGTGTGAGAACGATGACTGTCTTTATCAATGGTTCCATACGGGCTGTTTGAACATGAAGAAAGTTCCCGATGAAGATGAAGACTGGTATTGTCCCACGTGTAGGGAAAAGCCCGAGATCATCGAGAAGGTGAAGATGAAGAAGAAGCCTGGGAGGAAGTAATCTGCGCTGCGGTTCGGTAGTGATTGGTGTCAAACCCAATCGTGTTGTGAGCAACTAACTCATGATAGTTCTCCCGACCGCCATTCGCCTCCGCCTCCACCACTGCCAAAGTTTGATTTGTATCCGGTTGGTCGGAATGAAAACTTCCTAGCTGAGCAGAGGGGCACAGGGGAGCGAGGGGGTTCCTAGTTCTCCAACCGAACGGGAGGAGCCATGTAAAAAGTACAATAAAACCACGCGTGGTTGCAGGGACGCATTGCCCCAAACCACTTTTCATGAATGTTACGTTCGCATGGCTTCAGCTAGGATGTGAAAGCGCTTGCTCAAGTAGCGGGAGGAGATCGATCGTTGGGAGGAATTAAGCGAATCAAGACAGCGCCCATCATCGGCATAAATTCAGCTTGCTTGATCACTTTTGGTGCGAGAATCAAGATGCGTCCGGCCTGAAGGTGGGCTAGCTAGTTAAGTTAGTGGACATTCGCCTAGCCACAAGCGCCCTAAAGACGCCTAAATGACGCCTAAACGAGTCCCAAGGCAAGCTGGAAGTTGGAAACCCCTGCAAGATTATCTCCGCATCTCTGAGAGACTTCGTCACCAGCCACGCAGCCGCCTGTCACTGTTAAACCAGACACGAGCAGCTCTCCTCACACCAAGCTCACTGCACCTCCACGATCCAATCTTTTTTTCCCTGACATTTCTTGTGGCCCGTGACAGGAACCAAGTCACACGTTTAACGAGTTCGCTGTCTTCCTCAGGTTTTTCTCCCCGTCTTTCCTTCCTCCTCATGCCCAGCGCAACTTGAAGCAGCTCGGACCACGATCGGTTGATCGCCCTCGCCCAATCATGAGCACCGAGAAGGAAAAGAACGAGCTCAAGTCCCAGGGAGCTGTTGAGGCTGCCCAAGATCCCAACTCCTCGGTCACTGGGAAAGATGCTACACGAGTCATTGTAGAAGAGAGTAAAAAGGCCGGTTCGGCTGCGCTGCAGTTTGATCCCAATGCTTCGCCAGAAGAAAAGGCCGCGCAAGCTAGAGCGGTAAGAGATTTGGCTTCTCCATTTTGCGGCAAAACAATATCGCTGACCTTTTCGCCAGCGGCAGAACAATACTGGTCGTCCTCCCAAAGGTGTGGGTGTCGCTACGGATATAGTGAGTATTACTATGGTCTTGTCGCCCACGGAATCTCCACCTCTAACTGAGAAACCGCGCAACAGGACGACGGAACGCCCGATCAGTACGATCTGCCTCCACCGCAGTCGGTCTCCGCTGCCACGAAAGCGAATCCTCCTGCGGCCAAAGATGGCGCTCCGAACGGTGCGCCCCCAGAGTCTGATGAAGACTGGGCCAAGGTCGGATGGGCTCCGCGCTTCGGCTCTGGTGAGACCGAGGAAGACAAAGATGCAGGCAACTTATTAGATCACCAAGATCTCCTTGAGGGCAGGCTTGATGAAAAGTTCTTTGGTGGTATGCATCCCCTGCTCACAAACATACATGGAAACATCACTAAGGCTCCCAGATTGGTACCATAATACGGGCGTCATCGTCTTCGCGTGTTTGGCATCATGGCTGATTGCTACCCTCGGTGGTGGTCTGGCATGGGTTCTTATCGTCATGGCCACCTGCGGCACCTATTACAGAACCTCCATCAGAAGAGTCAGACGAAATTTCAGAGACGACATCACTCGAGAGATGGCCAAAGCGCGGTTGGAGACTGACACAGAAAGCCTGGAATGGATGAATAGTTTTCTCGTCAAATTTTGGCCTATCTATGCCCCGCAACTCGCCAAAGGCATTGTAATGTCGGTCGATCAAGTCCTCAGTACCTCGACACCAGCCTTCCTCGATAGCATGAGACTCGAGACCTTCATCCTTGGCACGAAGCCACCCCGTGTTGAACATGTCAAGACATATCCAAGAGTCGAGGACGACATTGTCATGATGGATTGGAAATTTAGCTTCACTCCAACCGACACTATGGACATGACAGCTCGTCAGCTCAAAACAAAGATCAACCCCAAAGTTGTCTTGGAAATTCGCCTGGGCAAAGGTGTGGTCAGCAAGTCAATGAAGGTCATTGTGGAAGATTTTGAGTTCTCTGGTCTCATGCGCGTCAAGATGAAGCTTCAAATTGCATATCCTCACATCGAACGGGTGGATATTTGCTTCCTCGGCCGGCCGACGATCGATTATGTCTGCAAACCATTGGGTGGGGAGACTTTCGGCTTCGATATAAATTTCATCCCGGGTCTGGAAAACTTTATCAAAGAACAGATCCACGGAAACTTGGCTCCTATGATGTATGAGCCCAATGTCTTCCCTATCGAGGTCGCCAAGATGCTCTCAGGCAATCCAATTGACCTGGCAATTGGCGTTGTTGCTGTCACTCTCCACAACGCTCATGGACTGAAGAACCCCGACAAGTTCTCTGGCACTCCAGATCCTTACGTTGTGGTGTCTCTCAACAGCGCCAAAGAGCTTGCACGCACTAAGACGGTTCACGAAGATCACAATCCTCGCTGGAACGAGACCTTGTACATCATCATCACCAACTACACGGATTCTCTGACGCTTCAAGTCTATGATTATAATGATGTGCGCAAGGATAAGCATCTCGGAACAGCTACTTTTGCTTTGGACAGGCTTGAAGGAGCTTGGGATCACGAGAATCAATCAATTGACGTTCTTGCGAATGGAAAGCACCGAGGAGTTGTGAACTGCGACATCCGTTTCTTCCCAGTCCTGGAACCGGAGAAGCTCGATACTGGAGAAATTCTGCCACCCCCAGAATCGAATACAGGCGTTGCCAGGATCACCATTGAGCAAGCCAAGGACTTGGACGGTAGCAAGAGTATGGTTGGTGCATTTGATCCTTATGCCGTGTTACTTCTGAACGGCAAGGAAATTCACAAGACCAATACACCCAAGCACACAAACAATCCAGTGTTCTCCGACAACACCAAATCAGTCCTCATTACTGATCGAAAGGCTGCAAGGATCGGCTTGGTGATCAAGGACGACCGTGATCTAGGCACAGACCCTATCCTGGGCACTTACCAAGTCAAACTCAATGACATGCTCAAGCTCGTCGACCAAGGCCAAGAATGGTATTCTCTGCATGGAACCTCGACCGGCTCCAAAGTCAAACTGGGTCTCGACTGGAAACCGGTCGCCATGAAGGGGGTTACAGGCTCTGGAGGCTACATCACCCCCGTCGGTGTTATGCGCGTTCATGTTCAAAGCGCAAAGAATCTTCGCAACTATGAGACCATGGGCAAGTCAGATCCCTACGCCAGAGTCTTGTTGTCAAGTGTTCCCAAGGGTCGAACAGTCACCTTTCAGAATGATCTCAATCCTACTTGGGACGAGGTCATATATGTCCCCATCCATACGACAAGTGAACGACTTATTCTTGAAGTCATGGACGAAGAAAAACTTGGCAAGGATCGGTCTTTAGGATTGGTTCAGATCGCCGCTTCCGATTACATGAAGGAGGCCGAAGAGGGCGGCTACGAAATCCACGACACCAAGACTGTATTGTCAGAAGGACTTCGTATGGGTGGGGCTGGTGATGCCAAGGGTACCATCCAGTATACCGTTTCGTTTTACCCAACTCTGAACGTTATGGATCCGGAGGAGGAGGAAGAGGAGCGAAAAGCTCAAGCTGCGCTAGAGGGCGTCCCTGCAACACCTACAAGCCCTACAAGTGGCACCCACAGCAAGAAGTCTTCTGTGGACGTGAGACCATCAGTGGAAGCAGCAACGAGACCAAGCTTGTCCAACGACGTCCGTAAGAGCTTGGATAAAACTGGTAGACTCAGCCAAATGTCCAATGGTGTAGCAGCGTCGATGAACGAGTCTATTTCTTCTAACAAGAAGCAAGCACCCAAGATCAAAATTACCGCAGAAGATCTGAGCAAATATGGTAAGCCACTTGGTATCGTCCAAAGTTCATCGCTGACGTTGACTAGAATCTGGACTCATCGTGTTCAACATTGTTGAAGGCCAATTCTCGCGCACTGATGTCCAACTGGAGGTGTTGATGGATGACCACGCTTTCCCATCATACACCTCTTCGAAGATCCGATCAAGAGAGCATCACTTTGGTGAGACTGGTGATGCTATGGTCCGCGAACTCGATATGTCCCGGATCACACTGCGGTTGACAGACAAGGTTGACAAGACAGGTAAAGGAGGCGATGACGATATTGTCGCCAAGCTGACTGGGCCTACTCTATCCACGTTGCAACAATGCTTATACAAGCCAACCGAGCTTACATTAAGAAGCAATAACGGCGGAGTCAGCAAAGTGACGGTCAATCTGAAGTACCTCCCGGTCAAGATGCAGCTTGATCCTAGCGAAAGTATCAATAATATGGGCACCCTGCGGGTTGATGTAATGGATGCGGCAGACCTACCATCGGCTGATCGCAACGGCTACAGCGATCCTTATTGCAAATTCAAGCTCAATGGTAAGGAAGTGTACAAGACCAAGACACAGAAAAAGACGCTTCATCCTGCTTGGAACGAATTCTTCGAGGTACAGGTACCATCCCGAACAGCGGCGGACTTCAGAGTGGACGTGTACGACTGGGACTTTGGAGATTCGGCGGATTTCTTGGGCGCTGCTGTGCTCAATCTGCAAGTTCTGGAGCCCTTCCATCCCCAGGAGCTATCGTACACCTTGGACGGCAAATCGGGAGTTCTTCGGCTCAGGATGTTGTTCAAACCTGACTACATCGTTCGCACAAGACAAGGAACATCTACCTTCTCGGGGACATTTGCGCCAGCAGGCAAAGTGGTCGGTGCACCCGTCAAAGGTATCGGCAAAGTTGGCGGTGGCGTGGTAAAGGGTGCATCCTTTATCAAACATGGATTTAGCCGAGGGCGAGGTGGCAGCAAAGATGAGGCACCAGCCAACGCAAACGGCACGGCGGAAAATGCCGAAAGACTAACAACGCCTATCTCGACTACTCCGGCCAAAGACGGGTTGAGTCCTGGTGGTATGGATGGAACCACCACCCCGGTGACGCCGGCCACACCTTCACCTATGGCGCACATGCGCTCCAAGAGCAACTACTCGACCACAGCTGGCTCCAAAGGCGCAGATGGCGGGACAGCAAGCTTCATTATCGTGTCTGCAGCTGGATACCCGGCGAAAGCGGATGTTCAGGTGATTATCAAAATGGTAGGGCCTAAGGGCGCCAAAGATGTTTACAAGACCAAAGCTATCAGATCAGCCTCAGGAACTGTCGAGTATGACGAGAGCCAGGAGAACTTCAAAGTACCCTGCTCGGCCGATACACAATTCCAGGTACAGGTCAAGGATCATGATATGTTGCGGTCCAAGGACTTAGGCGAAGCCATGTTTTTCGTATCTGACCAGGGTAGTGGTTCGGACCAGGTTATCAAGGCAGGATCTGGAACGGTGACGATTCGCAGCAATTTCGCAGCCAGCAATGGGGTCGGGTCGGATAGTCTCCGGCCTGTGACGAGCGGCGGAAGAGACTCGCCTGATTCGAAGCGAGACGGAAGACGCAGCTTCTTTGCACGACGAGATTTCAGCGGGAAACACGAGGCATCGTGAGGCTGAATTCGATCAGGGACATCCAGCCATGATTTGAGCTATGTTTCAGCGGGGGCGTTTGTTCGGCAGGGAATATTGGGCGGACTGAGGCCAAAAAGTTCATGAAAACCTGAACCGGAAAAGCCTAGTGAGCCACGTTCTTCCTGCGACTAATATTGAGATAATGCTTGTGCTTTATTCGAAAATTCAGAGATACCAAGGTAGATTATGCGCGCCAGAAGTGCCGGTTGCTTGGAAGGGGGGGGGGTGGTACAAAAAACCCGGTCTATCGCAAATATTGAGACTACGGGAGGAGGCTGGCGAGGGCTGGTATCTGGAGCGGATCAATTAAATACTTTCCGAGACCATGTCTTTTATCTTGTTTCTCACCGCCGTTCTGATGGAATACGACGCCGAGGTTAGATTCCCGCGACCAGAGAGAGGGCTGAAAGCGAGCACGGGCTACAACGATAGATAACTGCTGGCTTGTTGTATTCCAGGGCAGACGGGTAAGAACTGATATTGAAATGAAAATTTCGCAAGTCGGGGAATTTTCGCGCAGTTTTGGCGGTCCGGCTACGCTGAGACCGGCCTAGAGGTGGAAATTAATGGGGAAGGCCGATTAGCAGTTGGCAGAGTGCCTGGATCTGTGGCGGAAGGGATTGAGGTGTGGCGGATTGAAGTGGGAGGAACACCACCCTGGTGTCCTTGGTGTGGGCGTTGGTGGGGTGAAACCGGGTGATGGAGGGGGATCTTCGCTGTCCAGATTGTCGTCGATTCCAGGAAAAATCACTCTCGATACCACGCTGATGGGATGGTTACGGCGCTGGAGCCCAACAAAAAAGATAACTGAGGGCGGTATATATTGAGTGCCTGACTCGCTTGAAACATAGGCGACGCAATAGTTTCAAGACATACCGACCATTTGCTGCACCAGTGCCCAATCCACTCGTTTTTGGTGCAAGATAGTAAAGGACCCCGAGGTGAGTTTGACCCTTGACCGCCAAAAAAGAATCCCTGTTTGGTCAGTCACCGCAAGTCAGGGACCGTGGAAGCTGCACAACGACATCACGCTTTTCTGGTTCTCGCACTTCGCACATGCAGCCGCAGGTGCGGGTGATGAAATCTTTTCTCGTGAACTGTCCTGGTCCTCGAAGCTCTTCCTCTTCGAGTTTCTGTTTTGCTGCTGCTGCTGCTACATCATCACCTCCCAACTCTGGTCTTGTTTTCATTTTCTTTCTCTCCCAGTCTCTAATTGTTCCCAGACATCTTCCAGACTCCCACCACTGCCCCTCTGAGACCATTTCTGGATCTCGTCCCGACTTCCAATTTCAATCACAGACACCACCATGGCTTCCAAAGCTATCCCATCCCACCTTCGTCCTCAGGGTGCAGCCAACGGTTCCAATGGCTCTGGTCCCGGTGAGAAGAGACACCATGGCAAGACTCAATCTCATGTGGTAAGCATCAGACTGTCAAAATACATTCAAAGACACAAGAAGCTTGGACCACTCCTGTTGCCCCCCAAGCAATTCTACATGCTGCACAGCTCAGTCCACCTTGAAATGGGGCTTCAACGCCTTGTCTCATATTGTGCATTTCAATTTCTTTAACTGCTGCAGTCTTCACCATTGCTATTTTCCTCTTCTTTGAGGTTATCATCTTCCCTTGTCTACTTCAATATGCCTCTTCTTGAACCTCCTCCTCCCATTAGTATTCGCCACTCTCCTTCCTCTTTTTCTCAGCATGCGACTTCAGATCTATCGCTAATCAAATCTCCCACCATGCAGGCTTTTGAAAACACCTCCACCAACGTGGCTGCGAGCCAGATGCGCAACGCCCTCAACACAATTGCAGATACCGTCAAGGATCCCGCTGAAAAGAAGAGATTTGAGGCAGAACAAGACAACTTCTTTGCTCTGTTCAGAAGATACTTGAACGACCGTGCTAAGGGCAACACCATTGACTGGGCCAAAATCAACCCTCCCAACCCTGATCAAGTCGTGGCCTACGATGAGCTCCCCAACACTGACGCTGTCGAGTTTTTGAACAAGCTCGCAGTCGTCAAACTCAATGGTGGTTTGGGTACCTCCATGGGTTGTGTTGGTCCCAAATCGGTCATCGAGGTCAGAGACGGCATGTCTTTCCTTGATCTTTCCGTTCGACAGATTGAGTACCTCAACCGTACTTATGATGTCAATGTGCCCTTTGTTCTCATGAACAGCTTCAACACCGACGACGATACCGCAGCCATCATCAAGAAGTACGAGGGTCACAACATCGATATCCTCACCTTCAACCAATCCAGATATCCTCGTGTCGTCAAAGACTCTCTTCTACCTGCGCCCAAATCATACGACTCACAACTATCTGACTGGTATCCTCCCGGTCACGGTGACGTGTTTGAATCTTTGTACAACAGTGGCCTCCTCGACCAGCTCCTTGAGCGAGGCATTGAAATCATTTTCTTGTCAAACGCTGATAACCTGGGTGCTGTTGTGGATCTCCGCATCTTGCAACACATGGTTGAAAGCCGAGCTGAATACATTATGGAGTTGACCGACAAGACCAAGGCTGACGTCAAGGGTGGTACTATCATTGACTACGAAGGTCACGCAAGATTGTTGGAAATTGCTCAGGTCCCCAAGCAATATGTCAACGAGTTCAAGTCGATCAAGAAGTTCAAGTACTTCAACACCAACAACATCTGGATGAATCTCCGAGCTATCAAGCGTGTTGTTGAGAACAATGAGTTGGAAATGGAAATTATTCCCAACGAGAAATCTATTCCTGCCGACAAGAAGGGTGAAGCCGACATCAGCATCATTCAACTCGAGACTGCTGTCGGTGCCGCCATCAAACACTTCAAGAACTCTCACGGTGTCAATGTTCCTCGACGACGATTCTTGCCCGTCAAGACCTGCTCCGACCTTATGCTTGTCAAGTCTAACTTGTACACTCTCAGCCACGGTCAACTGGTCATTGATCCCAACCGATTCGGACCTGCTCCTCTCATCAAGCTGGGCAGTGATTTCAAGAAAGTTGCTCAATTCCAGAAGAGAATTAGCAGCATTCCCAACATTGTCGAGTTGGATCACTTGACCGTTACTGGCGATGTGAACTTTGGTCGCGGAATTGTTCTCAAAGGTTAGTCCCCATCAAAGGTTATTTGTTACATTGCTAACGTGATCATAGGTACTGTCATCATTGTCGCAACTGAGAATAGTACTATTGATATTCCTCCCGGTTCGATCTTGGAGAATGTTGTCGTTCAAGGATCTTTGAGACTACTTGAGCACTAGAGTGTCGCTTACCTGAACTGGCTCGGCAGTTTGCACTACAAGTACATTTTCTTTGGCGGGTTTGTGGGGATTGAAATGGAGGGTGTGATGAGATACGATACGATGCTTAGACAAAAGCTGATCTAATGCTTTTACTTCCAAATATGGAAAGACCAAAAACGTTGGCAGATCAGCTCGAATCAAATCACAACATGTCTGCGAGTATATCGATTAATTGGGGCATACAGCAAAGACGAGCGATAGCATGAAATTGATGAATGCGGTACCTCACTCATATTAAGAATGACAACAGGAACAATGAAAATTGAGCTCTCGGGTTCGGACTTTTTTTCTCGATTGGACATACTAGTAAGAGTACCCCTCTGTAAACAAAGTGATGTCATTGCCCAGGCCGGATAAATCTTCTCCCTTTTCGCTGGAGCCGGATTAAATTTCCAATCTCTTGGCTTGAAGGTGAGTAACCATCGAGCCATCCGAGCATAGATGCCTTTTTCATGTAATTCGGTCCATTCGACATACCGACGAAGCCGGGGTGAGTAGCCACTTGAGCGTAAGGACCAGCAGCGCAGTGGCCGTTCCGCTCGATCAACGCCCAAGCCGAACCGAACCCGTAGCAAAATCAAAATAGTCCGCTCGCCGCTGGAAACAAGACGAGAAGACGCCGCGAGAGAGAGCCATCATCGCCGATTCGAGGTCTACGACAGGAGAGTCAGCCGTGCGAACAATCGTGGGGGCAGAGTTTCCTCACCAGTCGCCGGAGACGTGAAAAGACCAGGAGAGGAGCAGCGATAATCGTGCACCACTGCTCTTGCGAAGAGGGGTGTGGCGTTCCAAGGAGAGCCTGA